>OV651817.1:37835607-38143107 GCA_927349885.1 Psylliodes chrysocephalus
AAAAGAAAAAGAAAAAGAAAAAAGAAGAAGAAAAAGAAAAAGAAAAAGAAAAAGAAAAAGAAAAAGAAAAGAAAAAGAAAAGAAAAAGAAAAAAGAAAAAGAAAAAGAAAAAGAAAAAGAAAAAGAAAAAGAAAAAGAAAAAGAAAAAGAAAAAGAAAAAGAAAAAGAAAAAAGAAAAAGAAAAAGAAAAAGAAAAATAAAAGAAAAGAAAAGAAAAGAAAAAGAAAAAGAAAAAGAAAAAGAAAAAGAAAAAAGAAAAAGAAAAAGAAAAAAGAAAAGAAAAAGAAAAAGAAAAAGAAAAAGAAAAAGAAAAAGAAAAAGAAAAAGAAAAAGAAAAAGAAAAAGAAAAAGAAAAAGAAAAAGAAAAAAGAAAAAGAAAAAGAAAAAGAAAAAGAAAAAGAAAAAGAAAAAGAAAAGAAAAAGAAAAAGAAAAAGAAAAAGAAAAGAAAAAAGAAAAAGAAAAAGAAAAAGAAAAAGAAAAAGAAAAAGAAAAAGAAAAAGAAAAAGAAAAAGAAAAAGAAAAAGAAAAAGAAAAAGAAAAAGAAAAAGAAAAAGAAAAGAAAAGAAAAAGAAAAAGAAAAAGAAAAAGAAAAAGAAAAAGAAAAAAAAGAAAAAGAAAAATGAAAAAGAAAAAGAAAAGAAAAGAAAAAGAAAAAGAAAAAGAAAAAGAAAAAGAAAAAGAAAAAAAGAAAAAAAAAAGAAAAAAAAAGAAAAAAAAACGAAAAAGAAAAAGAAAAAGAAAAAAAAAAAGAAAAAGAAAAAGAAAAAGAAAAGAAAAAGAAAAAGAAAAAGAAAAAGAAAAAGAAAAAGAAAAAGAAAAAGAAAAAGAAAAAGAAAAAGAAAAAGAAAAAGAAAAAGAAAAAGAAAAAGAAAAAGAAAAAGAAAAAGAAAAAAGAAAAAGAAAAAGAAAAAGAAAAAGAAAAAGAAAAAGAAAAAGAAAAAGAAAAAGAAAAAGAAAAAGAAAAAGAAAAAGAAAAGAAAAAGAAAAAGAAAAAGAAAAAGAAAAAGAAAAAGAAAAAGAAAAAGAAAAAGAAAAAGAAAAAGAAAAAGAAAAAGAAAAAGAAAAAGAAAAAGAAAAAGAAAAAGAAAAAGAAAAAGAAAAAGAAAAAGAAAAAGAAAAAGAAAAGAAAAAGAAAAAGAAAAAGAAAAAGAAAAAGAAAAAGAAAAAGAAAAAGAAAAGAAAAAGAAAAAGAAAAAGAAAAAGAAAAAGAAAAAGAAAAAGAAAAAGAAAAAGAAAAAGAAAAAGAAAAAGAAAAAGAAAAAGAAAAAGAAAAAGAAAAAGAAAAAGAAAAAGAAAAAGAAAAAGAAAAAGAAAAAGAAAAAGAAAAAGAAAAAGAAAAAGAAAAAGAAAAAGAAAAAGAAAAAGAAAAAGAAAAAGAAAAAGAAAAAGAAAAAGAAAAAGAAAAAGAAAAAGAAGAAGAAGAAGAAGAAAAAGAAAAAGAAAAAGAAAAAGAAAAAGAAAAAGAAAAAGAAAAAGAAAAAGAAAAAGAAAAAGAAAAAGAAAAAGAAGAAGAAGAAAAAGAAGAAGAAGAAGAAGAAGAAGAAGAAGAATACTTATTATTAAAGAAAAAACGTCAAAAAGTTGATACAATGTTCAAAACCTGACTTAACGAGAGTTATCACAACCTTTTAATAGCAAATCATCTAAATTCAGATGAGAAAAAGTTCCGAAGATTTTTTAGACTAAATTCTACACAGTTTCAATTTGTTTTAAATTTGGTTTATGAAGATCTTCAAAAAATGTCAACAAGATTTGTAAAATACCCAGTAACACCAGAAGAAAAGTTGGCTATTACTTTAAGGTAAGTGCATAATATTTCTGAGTACACAATCTTTTATTTAACAAAAAATATTTAAAAATAAACATAACAGACAGTCGTTTTGTTGGGAGAAATTAAGTACAAAACTTGGTAATTTAAACAAAAACTAAAATATTTCTAATATAGAAATGATGATTCATAAGTCATAGTTGGTAAAATGTACACTGGGAATTTTGATCTACCATGTATGCACGATGTGTAGGATTTGAGAACAGCATTTGTATTCCCAAGCAGACAAAGAAAGGGGTGAGGATTTTGATTGGAATCAATGGACATAAATCTATTTGTTGAAAGTAGTTCTTGATTTTGATCATTCTGATACAATTTATCGGTATGATTTGAATTTGTACTGTAAGGGGTTTTCTCGCCTCAGAGAAAACGATTACTTACAAATGACGCCTGTTGACGGGACGGCTCTCGGGCGCCAGATTTTATGTGTGGTTTACTCCACAAACTTTCGAAACGGCGTCGAAAGTACTCGGGCAGCACAGATGGAGATGAAAAATTCCAGGGGTCATTGGTCACTCAGACACAGTAAATAAGTAACCACAAGTAACGGGCTTTAATCGTGACTTGTGGTGATAAAGAATTTCTCACTGCTGAAATAAAGGGGGAAGTAAATTAGGGATCAGTAACCTCAGTAACAGTCAAGGTAACGTTGACACATATATTGAATTTACAACAAAAAAAATAAATAAATATTTCAACGCCCACCCCCGCTCGTATTTTTAAAACCCTGAACAAAAAGAAAAACAAACAGATTGGCTTTGATTAGTCTCAATCAGACGGTATAATTAAAATTAAAAGAAAGATGCTCGGTGGCAATAGTAACTAATTAATAAATTGTCGGTTCGGTGGTTGAGCCAAAACGAAACCAAAAACAAAATTACTATTTTAGTTAAAGAAGAAAAATGGCAAATAATTGCGGTCATAGCAAAAGTTAGCTAGTTAACTGTTATATCGGCAAAAAGATTGAAGTTAAATATTTTGTTTCGTAAAAGTAGAAATAAAATCACGGTCGTAGAAAAAGTTATCTGGTTAACTATCTAGTCGGTATTGAAACTGAAACAAACCTCCTTGTGTTAGTGAATAGGGAATAGATAAATGATAAGAAAACGGGATAGTATCAATCCTATGAGGTGTGTACTCGCCAAAACCAGCCCGCTCAACATAAAAATGATACTATCATTTTAATCACGGCGCGGAGGCAACTAAAAAAAAATAATTAAAAACCGGGTTAGCATTCAATCCTATGATGAGTGTACTCGCCAAAACCAGCCCGCTCAAACATAAGACAAAATATTAAACCGGGTCAGTATTTATCCTATGATGAGTGTACTCGCCAAAACCAGCCCTCTCAAACATAAGAAAAACACTAATATTTTAATCACGGCTAGGGGTTAATCTAAAAAAAAAAAATCTAAAACCATGTGAGCTTTCTCGCCAAAACCAGTCCACTCAACATGAAAAATGATACTATTTCAACTTTCCAACTTTCGAACTAATTCTATTCCCAAGTAAAGAAACATAAATAATAAAAAAAAGTTAAACCAGATTGTGAATAAATAGAAACAAAATTTACGGTCGTAGTAAAAGTTAAGTAATTTACTATATACGGAATTTAATTTAAATTTAGGTTTACTATTACTCTGAAATAGAAACACAATCCACGATCGCAATAAAAATTAAGTAATTAAGAAAATAGAAACAAAATTTCTACTTCCTAATAACCAAAACTAATTTCCAATGTTTATAAAATCAAAACTAAATAATTTATCTGTAAATCAAAATATTTTTAACGAAAATCTAAAGTCAATTATTATTTCTATTAAATAAAATCTAAATCGGAATAATTTAATCAAATAAAACTGGTATTCGGACGTTTAGCTCAAGAACCGACAGGAAAAAAAACGTAAACATTAATTCGGCGATGATTTTAAAGCAGACTTTTCGAGGTCGGATAAATGAATTTAAGCTGGTCGAATCAGTAAAGTGAATTGAATGATTTTTAATACTAAAATCTGAATCCGAGTCTCTATGCCCAAGCAGGCTAGCTCCCACTCGATGTGCGCGGATCGCGCGCGCTATCGTTACTCAGGTATAATACGCGAATTTAAATAAAACAAAATTTGATATACAGGGTCTACCCATGAAGTTAAAATAAAATAAAAATTAAAATTTATATCCGGAATAGGCCGAAATATAGTAATGAAAATTGACTTCATTACAGTACAATCACTATTTAAGCTTGAATTTGGATTATATACACGTGGTTCAAATTCAGATACTACTGTAAGAACTTTTCCTTGAAGCTCTGTAATTAAAAAGGAAGGCAATTTTTTTACTTTTAGAGCAATGCTCCTCAAAAATAAATCTACCTCATCATCCTCTTTTTGTTTACAAATCTCTGATAGTAGTTCTAATCTTTTTTTCAATCTTTCCTCCATTTGTGCTTGCAATATGTCTTGTTTGTTTCTTTTGTGTGTATGCCTGTAAGGGGTGCTGCTTCTAGAAGTTCCGGGTGTCGGAGGTAAAATTTGTTGGTTCGAAGACAATTCGTTTATTGCTATCTGTATGCATTTCAATATCTAATGGTGATAATGGTTGTGATACATTTGAGCATACATCAGAGAACTATGAATTAGCATGAGGGCTATGAATTTCATCACTTTGAAAAGTAGAATCCGTATCTTGGGTATTGAGGATGTTGCTGAACGTCCTAAAATACTCATGACAATGTAATAAAACCATATTGCTCATACGGAGAGCTTCTGGGTTGATTGTATTGTAAAAAATGTAAATAAGAGATAATTTCCAAGTTGAAATCTTGTAGTATATTTCTCATCTAGTTCTCAAACGTTACATTTCAACTCAAAAATCTTTTGCCATTTATATTTACACCTACAGTGGGATCAATCCGGCAACATCCTTTATTTTCAAAAACTTACTCCCTTTGACTCTCAAAGAGATCAAGAAAAGTTAATCTATCATAAATAGGCCACTTTGATCGGTAGATTGCAGCGCTGCCGGTCCCCATTTTTATCTTACGTTTATGCTTAAAGTAATCATCGTTTGGGACACACTGAAAGCAATGTATAATCATTAAGCACCAATATTTTTAAAGGTTCCAACTGAAGATCAATTAAAAGAAAACGCATTGCATTTCTGGAATAAATGGAATTTTCCGAATTGTGTTGTTGCAGTTGACGGCAAGCATATAAGAATTTTTTGGCCCAACAAAAGTAGATCCCTGTTTTTTAATTATAAAGATTATTTTTCCATAGTTTTTCTTGCTTGCGGGGATGCACATAACAAATTTTTATTTGTTGAAATTGGCGCTTATGGGAAAGAAGGGGACAGCGCTATATTTTCAAAATCCGAAATTGGAACACAAGTTTATTTCGGGAAGATTTTTCCACCAGATGAACGTTTTCCAGGTTCTAAAAAGGTTCTGCCATATGTAATAATTGGTGATGAAGCATTTCGTTTGCACAGACATCTTCTGAAACCATACAGTCGACCTTCCGCGAAATCGGACAAAAAGAAAACAATATATAATTACAGGCTTTCAAGAGCGCGAAGAGTTACAGAGAATGCCTTTAGTATTTTTTCACAGCAATAACTTTAGATCCAAACAGTTGCGATAAGCTTATAATTGTATGCTGCTGTCTACACAATATGTTAAGAGATGCCCATTTGGAGAAAAATAAAAGTCCCCTTTATAATTTTGATCCAGAGCAAGAACAGTCAAATTATGTTACATCTTTTATAGGAACTGGAAGATTTGTCAATGCAGATGGTTTTGCAGTAAGGGATACATTTATGAATTTCTTTAACGAGGAGGGAGAAGTTGATTGGCAAAATTTCTATGTGACGAGAACTAGAAGTACAAAAAAAATTTATAATAATTAATATCTTATAAGTAAAAACATACCATTACTTCTTACGGCACTGGTTATTTTCTTCCATATAGCATTGTTTCAAAATTTTCTAAACTTTTGCTCGAAGGACCATGAATAGATTTCAAAGATAATTGTTGTAATTAATACCACAAAATGGTTTTCATGAATCTCATTTAAGAGATAATTTTGTAAAGTATACTGTAACATGTTTTTAGTTAATCTCTTTATTTTTCGTTTGCATTTACATTTATATTATCACAAAATAAACAATATACAATAACAATTAATATTATTTAATTATTTAAATGTACATTAGAAAAATATTTTTGTTCCAATTTCAGTCTCTTTAGTTCAATGTTTTGAAAATAATTTTGAAATAAGTCAGCATTTTGATTATTATAATTTACACATCGAACTAGATACGAAATTGGAACGTGTTTATTATTAATTGCATATAAAATTAAACATTTTAATTCAATAAATAATTAATTTCATATACAGGATGTTAATTTAATTGATGAATATAAAGAAAAATGTTCAAATCTGAACACTTATTGACAAATCATTCTAATCCTTTTGTTTATGATCATAAAGAGTAGGAAAATTTTCTGACTTCTTCAATTAATATTTCATCTTCTGTACTATAAAACTTTAGCGCCATTTTCAAAAGACACAGGCTCACTCTTGTTCTAATAATTATGCAAGTAATTTTTTTATTTTTAAAAAATAAACTAAAAAATACAAATGCTTATGACCGACATGGTCAACCTATTTTGTGGGAATAATAATATAATAACTCTCTAAACTAGTAATTATCGATCCTTATCGTACTGTGAAGCAAAAACCTGAAAATAATTATTTAAGGGTGGCATTGATGGTGAGTGAGAGTTAGGATTAAAAGGACATAATTGGTTAAATGTTTTTGATGGTGGAGTGGGTTGTGAGTTGTATTTTGACTTAGAGGGAGGATTTCAGAAGTTTGTGTAGGTGATTGTGGTGGTTGTGAGCTATGAGTGTAAGTATATAATTGAGAGTTCTGGAATGCCTTAATTTCTAAATCGCTAAATAACTTTAATATACCAATCTGGGCTTTATTTATTAACGATAGTGGTAACTTTTTAACGGTTAAGGCAATATTTTTCATAAAAAGATCGACATGATCCTCAGTTCTAGAAGATTTTGACTTTGGTTTTAGTGCCGGTGTCGAGCACTCTCTTTCAGTCGCTGAATCATCTGTATGTTATGGACTCAAAGTTGTAGTGTCTTGTTTACGAGAGATGTTTGAATCTTCTACAAATTCAACTTCCAGATTTGCACTATTTGTTGTAGATTCATCGCAACTAGAAGCAGTAATCAACACTTATTTTGAAGCAGTAGCAGATCTTTGTGTGTTATCTAACGAGTCATCGTCACTTTCTGATGCTAATGTATTTTTGGATTTGCGTTCGTGTTTTACCCCGTCTAAAAATGAAAGTTGCTCGAACAACATCCATTTTAAATGACAAAAATTCTACAGTCCGCAGTCAACGGCTGCCTAGCAAAAACATCTTTTCATCGCGGCCAGCATCTCTAGTCGCGCAGCTCGAGCAGCACCACCGAAATCGGTGCCTTTACTGCCGGAGGTTACCGAACTTCTGAAACGTAGACGCTTACGAAAACACTTAGCCGCAGCTGTTGGCGGTTAATGCCGGCGGCTCAAGCGAAACCATACCTTAACGTTGCCTCTTCGTCATGCTAGCTTCGTTGCTCGGAAGCTGCGTTTTTCTGAGTGTTAAATAAAATGTAATTATAATTTTAAATTGAGAACACTAAGGATTCACTTAGAAATTTTTGAAGGGACAAACTAAGAATGTAATAATGTTCGTTTTTTACTAATGTATAATTAGATAGGATTTTTACCAATAACGACACATGCCTCTAAAAACGAAGTTTGAAATTGGAAATTATACCAAACATTTTTAGAGCTTGATGTATTTACTTTTATTCGCTCAGTATTTATAAATAATAAAAATAATTTATAATATATGTATTTATACAATTTGGGGAAAAAGATATGGTACTACGCTTGTTACTATTTAGTTTAAAGTTTTGCAGATTAATGTTGCCCTAGGTTAGAAAACAGTTTTAAGAACAATATTACCATACTAATAAATACAAAGATAGTGATACACTTTATCATTATATGTCAATCCTTTTTTTTAACTAAACATTAATTTTCTCATTCGGCTTTTTTGGTTACATCATTGTTAGAATGAACTTATTAAATATTATAAGGTACACATTTTGAGTAATTTTTTTCATTTATTTAAATATTAAATAAACGTTCATTTTTATTAAAATAAATCATCGATAAGATTATTACGCTCAGACAGATTTTGTCAGGTATAAACAAGTTTACAACCAATGTATTTATAAATTTAATTATAATATAATGTATGATTATGCCAGATCATGTCTTAAGGACAAATGATATCAAGATTCTAACGGAGTTTTCAACTAAAATAACATCAAAGTTTCTCTTAAATACAAAATTTATGTCAGTTCATCCTAATATTCCCGAGATCCAATTTCGCCGAAGTTGTTTTTATGTTAGGTTATTCAGTCCAAAACAAACATTTTATTACACCTAAAGCCAGAAAGTGTTTGGTATAACATGTTTTGACTGCGGCGAAATGTAATAAATATTCGTGCATCAAACATGATTGCTGTTTTCATTGCAAACAACTGAAAGGTCAAGATGTGGAAGGTGAGTCGATTTTGAAATTTTTACATACAAATGTATGATTCTAGACTTCATTTTAATAGTAAAGAATATAGCGCAAAAGCTTCAT
The DNA here is from genome assembly GCA_927349885.1 of Psylliodes chrysocephalus. Lineage (NCBI taxonomy): Eukaryota > Metazoa > Arthropoda > Insecta > Coleoptera > Chrysomelidae > Psylliodes > Psylliodes chrysocephalus. The sequence continues at coordinate 37,844,161 of OV651817.1, forward strand.
AAATAAAGACAATATTTTAAGTTTATATACTCAGAGTTACAAAATTAACCAGTGACTTAAATTTTTCTATTAACTAGCGTTTAAAAAAATGTTTAAGATATAATAACTAAATATAAATTTTCTCCTAAAAAACAACTTTAGGAGAAAAATTTATTACAAAAAGACCTGCCAGTAAAACTAGTTTCGTGGACTTACCAATAATTTTAATTTTAAACTAAAGCCAATCCACAGATTGTTCTGATTATTATATACAAGTCACGAGTGCACTGTGCTCTGCTTTTACACATAAATAACACCAAATCAAACGGCTTGGTCCTCTTCAATCGTCGCATATGGTCCTGACCGCTTAACAGCTAAAGAGTTTTTGCAATGCTATGTAGGTGAAGTCTAGCTTCATGCTTGCCATAAACCTTTAGATTTTTTTACTGTTAGAATCCAAAATTTTTCATGAAGATCTGCATACACACTTACCAAGGAACGTTTACCATGTTGCTCAATACTTTGTTCTGAAAGGTTTGGATAGACTAAATTTTGATATCTCTGGCACGTCCCTATAATTAAATGCAGTAAAACTACACCAGCCTTATAACCTGACTGTAGTTAATATGTTTTTTATGTGCTGACAGTTTCTCCCTAGAGCCAGCAGTGCTGTTTATATTTTAACCTAATTCAGTTGTTTTTTTAACATGTACTTTCCATCGTAACTACATAGTATCGAGGGTGATGTGCCAAGGTATTTTAAGTTCAGCTCTTGAGGTACAGTCTCTCCATTGATATTTAGAGAGAGAGCTACTGCCATTTTTTAAAAGTAAAGTTCACATAAACAAAGATAATTTTATTGAGTCTAATACTCCATTGATTTGTCCATCTATGTCCTGCTAAGACAAGAGGTCTTATTTACAAAAATTTTGAATTCGAGATTTTAAAATATTTAATAATCTTACATTTTATTTTATTACAACACAAAGTTAGGAAAACCTATTTGCATTATAAAGTATTTCAAAACATATGAAAAGGATAGTCAAAACTGGAAAACCTACTTTACGAAGTCTAAAAGGACGTATTCATGTACACTTACTAAAAATATTTATTTTGTATATACTTACTTTTGTCTTAGCAGGGCAGATCTAACTAGAGAATTGATAGCAGGTTTTAGTTTTTTTACTGCTCTTTGTTTGGGCGGATAATCCCTTACCGCATGATTAAATAAAACTCAATATATTAAGGCCATAAGCGTTGGTATCAAGGCGTAGACTTTATGTATTCTATGCACAGATAAGAATAAAGAAATAGCAATGAATACAGTCACTTGATAATCTTACAATTACCATAACCTAAATGTTAAATAATTAAATTCTATTTACTATGAAATATACTAATTTGCATAACGTGTAACAATTATTTTTAAGTTTTAAGTTCCAGTTAAACATCATAATAAATCATGATGTATTTATTATCTTTCGTTTTTTTTTTTTATTAATTCATTAGTGTAATTTATATATTATATTAAAATTTAAATTTCCTATTTGATTTCTATATCCAATCAAGGATGTGACTATAATTATTAAAAGGCACTTATCATCTCTAAAAATAACAAAATTTTAAAAGATTGTCTATAAAAAGTTAATATTTCTCCTTTTCTCTTTAATAACTTATACTTCCCCTTTTTCCAACCAGTCAAATACTATCAAAAAACACCGTTTTTTATCAAATGTAACAACCAGAAAGTATAAAGACCATTTGTAACTGCTGATAGATCTTTAGCTACTGTTGTTAATATACTATTAAGGGATTAAGGCAGCACTGTCACCAGCCGATGGGTCCTGGAGTCCAGAAGGAACATCCATTTACCAGTGGCAAATAAAAATAATAAATTAACTAATTTAAATTAAACGAACAAAAATTATTCTTTAATAGCATACTAGAGCAATTCTTGGCAACTAGTTTTAGACTCATCTTGTCCTAAGGGAATAGAAACGCCGAGGCTTCTCAAATACTCGGAATATTTAACTGGTTTTAAAAATGTGAGGACAGATTAATAATAAATAATAAAACTTTAACACCAATGATTTATGACAACTAGATAAACGTTCTATTGAATTATATAGTTTGGACTTACTAACAACTAAAATAGCACTGGAAACTTTATATAATAATATAAAATATATACTGTGACAGAATCACTAAAATTTCAATTAATTTATTCCCTAAATTAATTTCTAAAACTAATTTCGGTCTATGAACATTTGTGAGACTCCCTGTAACTAATATTTTCATATAATTACCGTTTTTAAACCTTTGCAAAAGCCCTCGTAGTTTAAAACTTTTCATTATCACCAAAAATTAAATTATATCTTAAAATATCAATTCTGCTGATCAACCAACGTTTTTTGCAAAATTAATAATAACAAAGGAGTAGGAACTAGCATCCCCACTTTGGCAAAAAATCCGACTTTTGATAAAATCAGACGTTTTCGATGGGAGCACTCTCTTCCATCCCGGCTTTTGTTGACTGTTAGTTCTACACCGATTTACGTTATGCTGTGCTTCAGAGTAGTTTTGCCGTTCGAGACCGATTTTTCACAATTTACATTCGTGCACCAAAAACCGTTGTGAGAACTTTATCAAGGTAGGCACTTTAAAATTCCGTCCAATAATTCACCCTGCAACGTTCATTTTCCGTTTTCATTGTCTACTTAAGGAATTCGACCTGTACTTTTAATTTCCTGAGTACCTGTCAGGGTAATAAAGTAAATTGGATTTAAATCCGGGGGCACCCATATTAGCGTTAACCAGGGGGTGATAGCGGTATTCGCTTGTTTCCCCCCGTCGATAATCAGAGCTGTTTCAGCCCCTAGTCTTTATAACAGCTCGTGGAAAGGGTTTCTCTCTTGTAGAAGCTATGGACTATCAGATGTCTACATAAGAGAGACTTTAAACCGAATAATAAAAAAAACCTTCACTGTTCCCTAAAGTATTGGTCGAACGATCCCGTCTTTAATTTATTTATTATTTGGGGCTATTGTGCCTGGTGAAAAGTAATAATTGCGGGGAGGATAGTAACTGATATTCTTACAAGTTCATTCGTTCTTTTCCTTTCATGAGTGCAGAGTGATACAGTTCACTGCCGTTTATTCTTTTCTAATATTAATCACCGAGAGAGAAAATTTAAGTCAGAGGGAAACTAATAACCAGAACTACCGTTTTTTTTTAAATTATTATTTTTTTCTTTAATAATTATATTTCAAATCAAATTTAATTTTACTGTTGTAGGATTTTTCACTTACTACTAAAATCGTTTACTTTCTTTAGTAGGAAATAATTTGTGCAAAGGGTGCCCACCGTTTTATTTTTTTTTAAAAGGATATTATTATTTTTATTTTCTCATGAATATAGTATAAGTCATACCTAATTTTACACATTTGATCCGTTTATATTTTTTTTACTGTTGTTACATATACCGGGTGGTGTTATTTCACCCAAGTTCCATTTATTTTATTTTGGCCTCAACACCAGAAGCCTACTATTGGATTCGCAATACCAGGAGGTTTCTTTTAATCATATTACATTGTATTGGTAAATAAATATTAATGTAAGGGGTGTTTTATTTTCTTAATATTAGTAAATCTTGTACCGTCCCGTTTGGGAAAAACCGTGCCTGTTTATTTTATTTGTATATAAATATTTGGTTTTAATTCCTCAGTTTAATTTTGAGATGCTCCTTTACTTTTTTTCGTTTTCAGAGGTTAGTTATTAGCAGGTAAAAGTGCAGTGCAGTGTAGGTCAGGAAGCAGTAAACGTCTAGTTGTTGTACTTATTTTCTTTTGTTTTTTTTTGTACCTGGACTCCACTGAGTCTACTGAGGGTGTACTCTAGGTGCACCCCAGGGCCGCAGAGTAGACTGCGTAACCAAAACTCGCGCCTGGGAAACCCTTGTTCTAAGAACAGCCTGGCGCCACCACAACCCTTTTCTTTATTTTAAGGGGTAGGAAGAAAAGGGGTGTTACAATACATTTATAAGATAAATATAATACTCGGTACGAAAATGTCAAATTGGAATTTATATGCAAATCAATTGTCTCAAACAAAACACTCAGAAAATAAGTTAAAAATATTTACCTATACTTAGGGTCCCGAAACAGTCTCGCCGTTCGGCAAGAGTTTTGGACCTCAGTCCTCACTCGAGTCTTTTTCTTTTTGTCTAGTCTCTCCATTTAAATCAAAAAGTTACGTGATAGTTGTACTTGTTAGAGTGCCAACGTTATACCTTGAATTCTCTAGTTCAAAGTAACCCATTGACTAGATAATAACATAATTGTTGATTTTATTGCAATACATGTGTATTCTTTTGAATATTAATTTAAAAACATTAAAAAATGCTTTTTTAGAATCTTTGGTAAATTCTTTATATTTTCAATTAAAAATGCCAATTATTCATATGTAACATATTATATCAATTCATTTTTAATTTATATCCAAACTACCATTATAATATAGTATATTCCTTAACTAGCTTTAATCACGATGAACGACAATTATTATAGGTGTTTCAACCTTCCTCAAATCCCATATAAAAACAAACGACACCATGGCACCAAACAAAACGTAGTTTAAAAAAATCCACCAGATGTCGTTAAAATGTGAGGTACCCGTTTGATCATTATAAATGCTAGATAAAGTATGTTTTAACATCAGTTAGGCATTCCAACGACCTGTCAAACAATATGTGCCAGTGGGAAATTCTTGTATATCTAAGGGGGTAGCGACATAGTCTTGCAACTTGGACGCTATTTTTATTCGAAGTAGTAGTCGCCAAGCCTGCCAATTTATGAAGAAATGTATAGGTAGGTTTTTTAAATATTATATTTATTGTGTTTGACATAAAATATTTAAATGTAATCCATTATTCATGATTTTACGTAAAATAGATAGAATACACCGTATGTCGCCACCCTTAGATATACCAAACCTTCCCACTGGCAATTCATTTGTTTGGAATGCCTAATATGTAACTAACTTCAAGGTCTGGCCATTAGATGATTCTAATGTCATCATTTGACAGGTTATTTTACTAATGTTCACGGAGCATGACATATTATATTTACGAACAAATATAATTGTATTTTATTTATAACTCTAAAATGCCTGATTTTACCAACCTGTTTCTAGGTAATACCTACCTAAGTAATTTCTAAGCTAGGAAATTCTTAAATCCGATACCTAAATTGAATTTCACCAACCTAAGAAATTCTTTGTTAAGAAATACCCAGATAAAAATTGGATTTGGTTAGTTTTACACATATAGTTGGCATTACTGGAAAATTTAAACGTGTACACCGAATAGTTATCGATCATACTAGAAAGAAAAGAATAAAAAGAAGATGACATAACCACAAATTATAAATACATTTATTTCTCACGTGTTTATTTTCAAAGTGTTTATCGTGTTTGTATCTGAATTTTAGTAATTTTTATAGCAGAGTGTGGTTTAGAACTTTTTGTGAGAAATGGAAGACAAAAGGAATAGGAGTACCAATTTCACGGAGGAAGAAAAAATTAAATTTCTTGCATTATTGCAAAAATATAATAACATTTTATGTAAAAGACTGATTTTGTTTTCAACAAAAAAGAAGGATATTGCTTGGATGAAATTGGAGCAGGATTTTAATTCCAATATTCAATTTAAGAGGTAACATTATTTTCATGGGTTATTAAATTAAAAAATTTAATATTTTTGACAAAATCGAAAATTTTCATGAAGAAAAGTTAATCAGAATTGAAAATTACATTCAGATATGCAATTAAACCGATCTATCTGAAAAATCAGATTTTTTCTAGATTTTGCATTGATTTACCTAATTACGCTAATCCATAATTTTTCTCTCTCTTCTCTACTATAAACATGATACACTTTCCTTTTCTTGATGTTTGTGAAGAATTTAGCAATTTTTTAATGAAAATTTTCGATTTTGTCAAAAATAAACATACTTTACTTTTGAGCAAAATTCATGTTTTTTGACAAATCTCGTATACGGTATAAAAAATTTGATATCTGATGACTGTATTTTAAGTTTTGGGTCATGCACGACTTTTAATGAAAATAACTTTTTTCCTAAAATCAATAATAATTTTTTTTTCCTTATGGTTCCAACTTAAGTAGACACACTTTATATATAATAAAAAGTTTAATACAACACTTACTAATATAGGTAATTAAGGTTTACAGATTCAACATTTTTGTACCCACCCTTTTCATCAATTTGCCTTGGTAAATGAATTTTATTGCAATTAGAAGATCCCTCCATGTGAGATGGTTTAGGATTGGTAAGAAACTAAGCATGTATCTTTGAAATGTGTTTATTAATTATTCAAAATGTGGTAATTTAATAATTACTCTTTTGTAAAAATAACATCAAAATGTCACCTAACATTCATTTTTTCAAAATCCATATGAACAATATTTACAATTTTGTATGAAAGAATACATACTATTTTCCTTATTAATTTATTAATTTTTATCGTACACTATACAAATGACGAAAAATAGTAATGTTTTCACTTTGTTTTGATAAAATATATGAGCGGTTATTATTATAGGAATGTGGTAGTATTTTTCTTCTCGTTGTTTTCACGTTTCATTTCGTTTGTTAGACAGAGTATGATTAGTAGACATCAGAGCTGGGGAATTACATATATTTTAAAAATAATTACAATTACAAAGTACTTTTTCAAAAAAGGAATTGATTACAAGTACAAAGTACGTGTTTTAAAAATAGGAATTATATTGATTTATTTACAATTACATGAAAAAAGGAATTAGCAATTACTTTTCTAATTACTCTGCCTATAAAACAACAAATTATAATAGAATGGAGGAACCATGATCCAACCGGACAGGTACAAATAAAATTTTTAAATAGGTAATTCAAAGTATCAAACTAGCAGCCGTTTGCAACGACTTTCTTAAGGATTCCTTAAAGTTAAAGTTATCTTAAGGACAGGTTGTATAAATCTTACTCAAAGTTAAACTCGGTTTGAGGTGACACATGACAAATTTTGTATGGCATAGGTACAGTCTAAACACCATTTAGCACTAAGGTCTTGTTTCCCCAAACATTACAGTGCACATATAGCATCGGAAATTGACATGTATCACCTAAATCTGAGCTTAGTTTTAAGTAAGCTTTATACAACCAGTCCTAAGTTTATTGTTTTCTGTACCATTTAAAGTCTTCTTAATTTAAGGGAAAAGACAAAATCGATAACTAGTATAAAATGGAACAAATAAGTTAATAATAAAATGTGACCTTTAAACAGTTTATTTATTTGGAACAAAAATACAAAAGTTCGTGTACCTATGGATAGGTACTTGTATATTTTACATAATCATACCATACAAATCGGGCATCATTATTCTGGGTCCGTTTAATCAAAAAGATAAAATAGTTAGCACATTTTATATACATTCAGTGCGGTAATTAACTCCCGTCAAAAATTATGTAATATCTTTTTATTTTTGTCGTTTAAGCTTGGGATACTGCATGAAAGTTTAAAACTAATTTTTCAAATATCATACTCTTGAAATATATTTTTTAACAAGAGTAGACCACAGAATGTAAGAAAAATATTTGGTGTATAATTATTAAAATTTTTACTTTTCATCAAGCAGGCAAAAAGTAATGACGCATGATTTGCAAGATCTAGTCATAAAATATGAACATTGTTACTTTTCTTAATAACAAGTTTTTCAAAATTTCTGTCGTACAGCGCATGCCTTCTGGGAGCGTTGACAATTGTGGCAAAGGAGAATAATCTCTCAACGGGCTCAGAAGAAGGAAGTGCTGTATTATATTTAAAGAACATTTTTCTCATCAAGGGGTAGCTATCTAGCATCGTAATATTTTTTCTTAAATCAACGAGATATTGTAACACTTTTAACTGTACCCCATTTTTTGTACAACCAAAGATGTTACACCTTCATTAAAATCAAAAAAGTTTTTATTTATAATATCATTGGTTGTATTACAAATAAAATTAGCTTTCAAATGAAGTGTCACTCTTTACCATAGGTAATAATTTTCTATCCCGCTAGAGGGCGCTAAAATTAAAACGAACGCAATGAACAGTCATATTGCTGAATTTCCACAAAATTACCTTTCCGACGATGTGTCATACTTGCTATTGGTTAGATTGACGAAGGGGAGAGGAATGATATATCACAGTTGAGGATATTATAGAAAGGTGTCCTCCTTGAAATAAAAATCGACTTGTTTTTGCCTTCCTTTCAAAAAAAAATTCTACGGCCGTTCGCCACCCTTAATGAATCACATAAAATTAAAATTATATTGAATAAACTAAAATGTATCGTTCTGTATCTCGTTCGTACAAACAAAAATGATACATATTTTACTCAAATTTGGTTTCAGATCTACATCATCAAATAATTTCTCATAACAAAAAATATATTTATATTCCGTTACAAGTGCTATTAATTTAATTAAAATATAGCATTTTCTATGTTATAATCAAATACTTGTAACGCTAAAGCAACTTAGAATACGTTTATTAAAATATTTAATCCTTTATTTCAATGTGGAAAACTAGAGTAATAACTAGAAATACCTACGCAACGTAAATAAGTAGTTTTTTAGTATTCACTCCATAAAAACTTGTATTTGCACCACTTCATACTTATTTCCTTAGTTTATAATGTTTATGCAACATAAATTATGTTTATAATAATATAAATAAAAAATACATATTAAAAATAAGAATATCTGCATCTACTTACCACTTACTCTTAATATTTTGGGTTGAACAATTTCACTGCTTCACGGCACAACGCTTTCCTCAAATACATTCAAACAAATGATATGGATGCGAGTCTGAGCTCTAGTGACCAGTTCGAATAGGCAATTTGTTGTTTTCATATCACGTGCCTATCATAAACACGCATTTAAAAGTAATTGTAATTGTACTTGGAAAAGTAACTGTAATCTGAAAAGTAATTGTAATTGGAAAAATAATTGTACTTATGACAAGTAATTGTATTTAGACAATTTAAGGAGGTCCTTTCGCCACCAATGTTAAATAAAAAAATATTAGATTATGAATAAAATTAATTTTTTTCTAATAGTAGAAAAAAACTAAAAATAAGGTTTTTGAAATATTTAGGTTTTGTTTTTTACAATAAAATATATAGGTTACCGTGGAATTTATTGAGAAATTATTATTAAAAAAATACAAAAAATGTTCAACTAGGTTATTTGAAAATTTTTTGTGATTTTTTAATATTAATTTCTCAATAAGTTCCACGGTTTTCAATAAAATCTAAATATTTCAAAAACCTTATTTTTAGTTTTTTTCTACTCCATCTAATCAATAAATAATAGTATAATTCGAGAATTGTTGTTGAGGACTTACTTTCTCGTGAGGCACTGTACAGATACTCACATTTTAAAAAAAAAATTCTTAAAAATTTGCAATGTAAGGTATAGCTAAAAGTTCAGTATTAGATAAATAAGGACTTCAACTATTAATTACAAAAAAAAATTAATTTTAGTCATAATCTAATAACTTTTTTTTCTACGAACTCTTACAAAAAGACATCTTTCGCCACAGGATACTTTCAGCGAAAACTTGATTTCCGTCACTAGTGAGAAAAAATCCCATAACGTTTACTTTCGTCTCTAGTGACGAAAGTAAGTTGTTACATATTTTCATATATCAGTCGCCTCGTATAATATTTTGACAGCTTATAATTATTAATAATGAAATAAAAAGATGCTCATTAAATTCTATATGCGTTTTTACCTAAACTTTAATGAATTAAAGATAAAATAAAAATGTATAAAAATAGTGCAAATTAAACCAATCTACATCTAGTTTCCTGGTTTTCATTTGTTTATTTTAAGTTTTATCACTTTTGAGAACTGTCAGTTTCAGTTCGTCCTAAATTTAACACATTTTCATGATGTCTGAGTCAGAAAGCGATTGTACTCCCCCAGAAATTATTTTTAAAGCTGAAATCAAAAAAGAGATATGAAGAAATTTATATCAAATTTTTGGACCGGAGAGAAAAAAATAAAGTGAAATCATTTTCGGAAACTGTACTACTAGCATACTTTGGAGAAATATGTTCAAATTTTAAACCGTCGACGTTATGGTCCATTTATTCGATGCTAAGAACTACACTCTCTGTTAAAAATGATGTCGATATTAGTAAATATCCAAAGTTACGTTCGCTTTTGAAAAGAAAATCTGATGGTTTTAAAAGCCAAAAATCCAAAATTTTTTCGCCTGAAGACATAAAGACTTTCCTAAAGAATGCACCTGACTATAAATATTTAATAACAAAGGTAACGGAATTATTATTTTTATTTTAACAAATACTTAATACATAACTACTAATATTTGTAGGTAGCATTAGTTTTTGGATTATCTGGCGCTTGTCGTTGCCACGAACTAAAAGATTTAACAATAAGCGATGTAAAGGATACTGGAAGTATTCTGTTAGTTAAAATCCGTAATACAAAAACAAAAGTTCCGCGTTCTTTTCATATTTCTGGACCCTTTTATGATATTTCTAAAAAATATATGATCCTACGTCCCGCAAACATGGATCAAATTAATTCAAGATTCTCTATTACCTATCAGAATGGAAAGTGTAGCAGACAGGTTGTTGGAATTAATAAAATCAGTAAATTTCCTAACGAAATTGCTCAGTTTTTAACGCTTCCGAATCCTCAAGATTACACTGGGCCACTGTTTCCTCAGAACATCCGCAACGCTATTAGTGGATGCAGGAGGTGACTTGCTTCTGTTAAAAAAGCACGGTGGTTAGAAATCTAGTAGTGTTGCGGAAGGATATGTTGATGAATCCACGAACAGTAAAAACCAAATACAAACCAAAATTTTACAATCTGTACAAAATAAGGAAACTACTAGTTCATCCGATTATGGCGCATCATCATCTGAAATGACATTTAACAGTAGAACAAATATGTCGGCACCTACCTCAATAAATAAAAAGCTTGAGTGTGATACCCCATAATTTTGAACAATTGTTCAAATATAACAATAAATCAATATTTAAATAATAAATAATATTTCTGAAATATTTAATTGTTGGTTAATTTTTTGTTATTCCTAACACAAAATAAAGCATTTGCTAATATTTGTTTTTTTTTATTTTAGTAGGTACCTACATGACATAATAGAGTTCGTAGAAAAAGTATAGTGTTTTACTCGTCGAAAATCATTTTTTGAAGCTCGCGAACATTGTTCTCTCGCTTCAAAAAATGTTATTTTCGTCACTCGTGAAACAATATACTATTTTAACATTTGAGGCGAGAGGTGTGGCAAAAGGACCTCCTTAAATAATATAAATTATTCTAATTATAAAAGTACAATTCCTCCACAGTTTTTGCTGCAATTACAATTCCAAATTACTTTGAAAAAAAAAAGTACTTAAATACAATTACAAATTACGTGAAAAAAAAAGAGTAATTGTAATTATTGATTACTTTTTAACTAGGAATTACCCAGCTCTGGACTAGACATTAAAAAATTACCATTATTTAAAAAAAAATTGGATACAGACGTATTTTTTACTTAATAAAGATAAAATTACCTGTATTTTTCTAAAATTATTTGTTTTCATTTGAGGTACTTCACCTTCTACCGACCTCTGGTGGATTTTTTAGTACTATGCACTGTTTGGTGCCATATTTTAAAAAGAGTTGAAACACCTGTAAAATAAATTTCATTCGTCGTGGCTTTAATACTCTTAGTCAAATTGACCCCGCTCCAGTTTTATTTTAAATTTCAATTCCATTTCACATACCTGCAATAGTTTCTAACCAAAACTATAATTTTGTCGTTGTAAAATACTCGGAGAAGATATAGATAATTCTGAAATAGCTTTCGCGTTTTAGTTTAAAGTAAAGCCGTAAATTATGTTTAATATACATTGTTCTGGGTGGCCCGGAATATCGATGTGCCATAAAAATGATATATTTTCCTAACTGGGTCAACTCGAACCGTCCGTATAGCAGCAGTGGTGTGAAGTAGCTCAATTTAAACTGAAAATTTCTATGACATTGTTGACTTTATAATGGATTAATAAAGTTCTCGAGAGCTTTATGAAAAACTTGTTAAAACATTTACTTTGAGAAATGTTAACCGAGGAATAATCTTGATATTTTATAATAATTGGCTTTAAAATTTCTGCCACAGATAATGGGCTAAATATAGTTTACATACTATTTAAATAAACCATAGAATATGTTATCATTTACAAAATAATTTAGAAAATGTTTATCGTTAGTTGTCATAAAAGTCCGGATAAATAATTATTAAAATTTTAAATTTTATATTATTTATGTCTCGTGAGATATACCAATAAATCGAAAGAAAATAAATTCTGTTTCTAGTTTCTACTTTAATTTTCCTATTAATGTCATCTCGGTGTGTATTGTAGGAATAGTTAATAGTGTTGGTCAGCATTGCCATCATCAAGCATAAAAGAGGACATTGGGTGGAAAGATATGTTAAAAAAATTAATATTTTTTTTTTATTTTCGTAAAAGTCCATAATATATTCAATATTTAATCGAAAATTGTAACGCAGTTTAATTTATTTGTAATAAATGTTCATTAAGAGGTAGGTTAAATCATTATAATTAATGTATACAAATCTACAAACTTTTAAGTTAAATATATAACAATTTAAAATTAAAATATTTAACAACTATTGGTACTATAAATAACATTATATAACATAGCTAAAGGATCTTAATTAAATAGGAAAGCGGATAAATATATTTTTTTTATTATTATTCAAAGTTAAATTAAATAGATATTTATGAAACCAGTTATGAAATGCCTTATTTAATATAACGAGTGAATATTTACGGGACAAGCAAAGCGAGGTACCACAACATGAAAAAGTTACATAAAACAGCATTTCGTAACGTGTTACATAAAATATTTTTTCTAATTTTGACTAACATATTTATAAAAATGTGTTTTGAAAAAAAAATTACTGAGACTAGGAAAAAATAATACTACTTTCTTGTATTTTTAGTTGCATATGCAATCATTTTATTGACAAATAGAACATAATTTTAATTATTTATTCTCAACTACTTGTAATGTGTTTATACTGTTTATATGGCCCACATACTTTGATTTTCTCTTACTATACCGAGAATGGTCGCACTGCGCAGCTTTCTGAGTGCCTTTTAAAAGAAGATAGAAAACTCCGCCATTTTCATGCCTTATTACGTGTTGCCTACATCTTGGCGCAATATTTTTAAAATTTTGCTTGCTGCTGTCAGTGTCAGTGAACAAGTTTTGAGGATTTATATATCATCTTGAGTTTTAGACGTGATTTACACGATTATTTTTAATTAATTGGTGATTGTATGTTTATGTTTAGTGCTTTGTTGTTCTCTTTTCATTGTCTAAATATCAGGATACCAGTTTAACATTTAGGAAATATATGTGTTGCCTAACCTAGTAGTAAAGGCACAGTTTATTGCTAAAGAATCAGTAAGCTCACTCGGACAAGTTGAATATTCCAAAATAACATCAACTTTAGGGATACAAATTCAGGATGCACAGAATACTGCTGTTTGCATATAGGCGGTTGTCATATATTGTATTATCCGAGTTGCGCAGTGTATAAACTGGAACATTGAGATCAAAAGTGCCGACGCAGAGTGAGCGAACTGATACTTTAGCTATAAACTGTGGTAAAGGCGTCAAAATGACCGCGCCCTATGTTGGGCGTGTTGGACCTCTCTCTTTCACCGTAATAGTAATCAAAGTATGTGAAATGGCCTAATAAAGTTTAGTATTTAAATTTCGAAATAGTTTGTTATTTTGTCGTGTATTGTGTTTCAATTATTTTATGTTGATTTAAAATAGAAAATAAGAACCAAAACAACATTATTACCAGGTTTTAATTTTAACCAGATTCTATTTTTATAAGTCAACCTGCTTTTCTTTGTTATATTGTATATTATTATTTAAAAACTAAAAAATTATTTGTTTTCTTTTCGCGACTGGTGACAACGAATTTTTTGAAATCATTTTTATAATGTTCAATATTAGGCAACTTGTTTCGTGAAGTAGATAATTTTGACACTTGCTGCGACTACAAAAAATGTCAAAATTATAAAAATTCATTTTTACAACTGTCAAAAAGGGGGTATGTTTGCACTATGAAGACTAGAGATAAGGAGACGAATCGGCATACTCAAAATACGATCTCAAAAAACGCATGCTAATTGAGCTTCTACAATTAACCGCAAGGGCGCTGGTACTGCATACGTTGTTTAAAATACATGGCTTCTTATGGGAATTATACATAATTTTTTCAAAATAATAAAAATAAACTTGTTTACAGCTAAATAAAGCACAGAACATACTGTTGTAATTATTTCTAAATAAGTCTTGCATGTTTTAATTGATAAATTATTTAATTTTATCTATATAAAATACCAATTAGGTATGTATGACCAAATTCGAAATGGTTTTGTAATTGCTAAGATTTGATAAGTACAATTTTGTGGCAAATATTTTTTTGAATTGAACATATAATTTTAAGAGTAAAATAAAACAGTTAACAGATTTTCTATTGTTTTAATACAAGTATAAAGGGAGATTTGGGAATGTACATCATATTACCTCATCTTTTAGGCCCGTATTTATAAACAGAACTTAGTCGGACTTGGGTAAGTCGTCCTTAAACGAAAATCGAAGTTCGGTTATATCGCGTGAATTTAGAGATGGGTAGTAACAAATCCGTAAATGTATTTAACAGTTAGAGATTTGCTAATATCCAACTCTAAATTCCAGTATAACACCTGAACCACCTAGAACTTCAGAGACATTGTAACCGAACTTCGATTTTAGTTCAAGGACGACTTACTCAAGTTCGACTCGGCTGAGTTTTGTTTATAAATACGGGCCTTAATTTCAGCTTTTCCTTTTTTATTTTCCTAACAGTACCATCAGTAAAAATAGTCTCATAATATTTGATATCTTCTAAAAAGTATAGAGTAGCATCATCTGTAGAAAGTGCTTTATCGGCACTAGGAACGATATACATATATGCTGCCACTGTTTTAAACGTTTAGTCTCATTTAAAATGACACAAGTGGGGCCAAAAAAAAAATTACAGTAGCAACTATTTATCTAACATTAAAACTCTATAAAAAATAAATTTTCTTTTCTAGTAAATTAAATTTAATGCATAATTATTGTTGTTTGTAAGTCAGCATCTATAGCTGTAAAATTTTATATTATAGAAACTTATAATAAAATAAACTACACTTCGTAAGATACATATTGTGACTAGTTTACAATAAATATTATATTTAGACATGACTACATTATTTTACTTACATTAAAAGCTTTAAAAAGACATTGAATTGATTTCTTCTTGTGTTTTCTTTAGTTTTACATTTGATTTTTATCCTGTTTTACAATCTGAAACGACGTAAATTTTTCTTTGATATTTTTTGTCACTTATGTTACTTGTACTCAGGTACTTTTTTCACATTATTTTGATTCTTTTCATCAATTTTTTTAAAAATCACTTTATTTTACATTGACTTACATAAAAAATTGACTGCGCTGTCATTAGACATGCCAACTACAGACAATTTCACAAAATTTATGAAAAGAAGGATGGAAATTTTAAATTTGACCATTGTCGATTCGCCTCCTTCTCTCTAGTCTTCATAGTTTGCCCTTTAACTGCACTGTCTAAAATTTTTTCATTAACATAATTTTTTTACAGGATACCGTGCACATCACATACCTATTATTGCTGATTTTTTATAATTTTTAATGTATATACAAGCATTATATCCTTCTGCTACGGTAGAATAATAACATCCACTGTGACGCTTTAAAGTAATAATGTTATCACCTGCATTAGTAAGAAGTTGTAACACTAGCTTATTTTTCCAAATCTAATCAGTTTAACAACCGTTAGGTCTCCAACTACTATTATCAGCTCTATTATTTAGTTATTTCAGAAAAAATTGACATGGCAATGCATTATAACAACAAACAACTATTTTCAGGACTGTGTACTTAACAGGATACTGCTGCCTACTAAGTTTAAACTTCATATCTGACCTGAGAAAACTTTAAAGATAATAACATTTTTCTACTTTTAAATTAATTGTTTATTCGGTAAATATTTTTCAAAATGAATGAAATTTTGGGATAAGATTTTTTTTTTAATTATTAGTTTAAACCCGAAATTCCGTTCCGTATGTTTTAAGCCCCGCTATATAATTTCTTTCATGGATAACACGACAGCTCCCGGCGTCTGGACGTAGTAAAACTTCTTTATCCCCTCCTCTACGCCTAACTACAAATAGTAGGCCAAGAAAACAACACCACTTTTTGCAGTCATCGGAAGTACAATAATATTTAAGTATTATTTAATAATGTATTGTTGTTTTTTATCTTTTAATATATGAAATTCTCGTATCACGGTGTTTGTAATTAAACTCCTCCGAAATAGCTCGACCGATTTTTGTGAAATGTTGTATGCATATCGGTTAGGTCTGGGAATGGGACAACATCCATTTTTCATCCCCCTAAATGTTAAGGGTGGTCCACCCCTAAATTTTTTTTTTTAGACAATATATTTTGTTTTTATTTTTTTATAATACAGCATACAAAAATACATACAACCCTTAATTTTTACCTTTCTACGATCAACTCCCATTTTTTATTTGTTAAATAAAAACTTTATAGTTGATAAATAAATATTTTGTTAAGTGAATTTGTATCGTTTGCAATTTCATATAATATGAAGATCTAATATACATGATAAAACAACGTTTGCCTGGTCAGCTAGTATTTTTGTATAATATTTTTATTTTATTCTTTAAGTTAGTTCACAAAATATCGCCTAATGGTGAATACCAAAAGTTCGAGAGTCTCAATGCTAAAAAATGTTATTTTTGTAAAAGACTATACATAACAGATGTAAGCTTATATATCGCCGTTCCGGTAAAATATCGACGTAACTGCAAATTGGTAAAACTTTCAGGAGAGACAAAAAACAATTTACTTTTCCTTTAATTAATTATTTCTAAAAGAAAGTTTTTATGATAATCGTAATTTTGTCAGAAAGTAGCTTGTTAAATAGGTAGAATAAAATGGAATATATGGCTTTTCCGTGCCCTTAAGGCGAAAATGGATTTTGATAGTTGCGTCTTTGTTTGACCAAAAATAAAAGATCACGTTAGGAGTTGTGTCCTTTTTATTACAACAAAAATACATAACAAAATAAAAAACTAAGCTTATAATTCACAAAAATTTTAAAATGTAACTAACTATATCTTATTAGAGAATAAAACTTTAAAAATACTAATTTTAAAATGCAATCATAAAAGTATCTGTAGAATGTTGGTATCAGCTTGCTCTCTATTAAACTTTTTATATCCCTTTTTTTATTTTCGGATAACTGCAAAGGCTTTGAGTAAGCTTTTTAAAGTGTAACATTTTTTATGTCTTGTAGTTCAGATCGACTTATTATAGCTTTGAAATTTAAAGAAGACCATTCAGCTTGCCCATAGCTAGTTTTATAGCGAATTAATTCTTTTCCTTTCTGAAAATCCAAAATCTTAACTTTATTTATTTTAAATTCATTACCATCAACATCTTTAGCAATGTTTAGGCCCATGTCGTCAAATAATGTTTTCAGATCATAGAAACATTCAATTCCTATTTCTTTAACATCAATCTTATTTCCTTTTTTTTGCATCACAGATCATCGATACATATTGGTCTGGGACATAAAAGGTTCCAGACTTTTTTGATCTTCTAATTTTTTTTTCAATTATGCTATGGATAGCGTCTGTTTAGTTTTGCATGTGCCCGCGGATAAAAAATGTGTGTTATTGACTTTATTGCAAATCGTTCTACAGCATACAGATAGGCAGCAATTAGGAATCTAAAAAGAATTAAAGATATTTTAATAAGTAGGTAGTATCTAGCTACTTTTTAAAGACAAAAAGCGCATCAATAATTAGGCTTGTCTTATCTAAAATTAAATAAAAAATATAATTTCTATGCATACTTTGCTACATTTACGCAAATTTTAGTTAAAAAAAATCTTTTTCTAAGAAGAATAAAGACTTAAAGTACACTTATGGCATTTTTTCTTGTATTTCTGGCATTTAAGCAAACTATATTTAGTCAAATACGGCCACATAATACACTTACGTCTTTGTTTTCCCAAAAGCTTGGAAACTAATCGTATTCTGATAGGCAAAATTATCACTTGCGTCTTTATTCCACTTAACAACGTCCGTTTCACTCTGCGGTTGAGAAACAACTGACACTTGCGGCGCTGTTTTCGCGAAATATGCTTTTAATATCTGAAAATGGAATAAGCGCACAACTTCCATATGGCGGAAAAAATTGGTACTACACTTACGTCTTTATTTTACCAAATAAACACTGATTTTTTGGGTCCATTTATGGGAATAACTCGATTTTGCAAAAAATTGCAGTTACGTCGATATTCCACCGGAACGGCGATATACGGATACGTTATTATTTCAAGTAAAATCCATCCGGCAACGTGGAAAATATATGAATAGTGGGTTATCAAGTGATTGTGTTGCCTATAGAAATTTGTGACTCTCTCATACTCATTTTTTAGTGTTCTAGTGCAATGTAAAACGCCGTTTATGAGATATTTCAATTATTAAAAAATATGTATTTTCTTTGTTATTCTAATTTAAACTATTACTGAAAATGCGTAATAATGTATTTGGAGAATTTCTTAACCTAACATTACATTAGTACTTACATAAGGTTTGTTTTGGTTCAAACAGAAACGTCTATTCCAGTTCTCAAATACAGTGGATGAATTAACTTTTCAAGAACACGTCGCGAGGTTATAACAACCTCTTAGCTGATCGAGTGTATTTTAGTGTACCGATTACGATGTTGCCAAGTGGTGCTCATTGTACCCCAGTACGCGTCGACTGCTTTAAAAATATTTTAATTTTCTAAATCTATATCATCTTACCAAAACGGTCCAAAAATTCAGAGTTTTTTAGAAAAATTTATAACGTCTTGATTAACATTACATTAATTTTTAAAAAATATAGTAAGAACTGTTTTTAAAACATCTTGAAATAAATGCATTGCTTGCGTACATGACAGAATTCAAGAGTATTAGTTATGCATATTTTGATTGTTAATATCTTGTTTCACAGACAGTCATTTTTATTAACATTATACTTTAATTTTATTGAATTCTTAGGAAACGCCATTGTACGAGTGAACTACCTTATTAAAATCACACTCGATAAATTTTTTTTTAGTTCTACAAAGTATTGCTTAATTTAATCTAAATTTAATTAAGAGCCAATTTATGCCTTCACATCGAAAACGATCGAACTTTTTAATTTTGAATTTACTCTAATTTCTGAAGACACAATAATTTATAAAGGTATTTTAATAATTTTTTTACAAAATTGGATCAAAATGAAGTTTCCTTTAAAAAATTAATTGTTTCAACCAGAAGAAGAATATATCGTTGGGTATTTTTAACAATTTTATTGAACTTCAGAATTTTATTCTGGTGGAATCATTCATTTTTCAATAACCTATGCTAAAGTGTACTTCAAACCTCCTCTTTCTGTAAAAAATATTTTAAAATATAAAATTATTGTGCATTCAGGAATAATAATAAAATGTCTTATTTTCGTAAAGTCGTACCTTTTAAGTTTAATGAACACTTAAAATAAGAATTAACGTGCTTTATTTAAGCATCTCCAAAATATTCAAAAGAAGCAAAATAATTCTTAATTTTAGATGTATTTATTATTAAAAATAAATTAATTCTTAGATTAAGAAATAGAATACCGTCATTAAGCACGTTGTATATTTAAATATAGAATACAGATGCTTATTTCGACTATGATAGTGCTTTTATAATGGCAGCTATCAATCTAAAACCAAGAATGTCCAAACTTAAACAAATTACCTAGAATTCTGGTTCGTAAGAGTTAATAAACTTAAATTAAGCATTACATTCTAATATCAAAACCGTGCAAAATCTTAAATCATGTAACTAAATACTAAAATCAAACTTAAACAATTTTTATTTTAAATGTTAGAAACAAAAATATACAAATATAGTTAAACAATTTTGGTGTTCAATTTAATAATTGATTTAGAAACGATTTTTTAGCGTGCGTGCTTAAAAATATCCTAAATAAAAATTGGGGAATGCTTGACTCAAAAAAACTGAAAAGGCTTATTTTTTGCTTAAAATGAACATGATTTTTCTCTGTGATGTATTTTCGTAACGGAACATTTTTGGACCATAGTTTATAAGTCAAACTATCATTAATTATTCATGTAGATTATTCATGCACATAAATACTCGCATATTATTAAGGAACACTCTCTATATCAGAAAATATTGAGAAAAAGTCCCCAAATACTTTTACTTATTCAATCCATTGAAATAAAAAATTTAACAAAAAAACTAAAAATTATGAAAAATGAAGGAAACTTAAAAATAAAAAGATTAAATTCTAGTGGATATGCAGGAAAAAAAGTTATAAAATTAAAAATCCTCAATACGATCCTGACATTAGTCGAGCAGTGCGAGAGCTTTTAGACATTACTATCCCAAATAGGCGGACGGTCGAAATAGATCATTTATCACCAAGGTCACTATGTCTTGTAATTTTTAATTTTTTCCCATTTTTAATTTTTTTTTTAAAGTCATTGGAAATAGTAGTTTGTGCAACAAGAGTGGATATAGGCAATTCACTCGAGTTGCGCAGTATATTTTTTCTACTAACGAAAATCTACAAACTTAAAAAATTATTTTAAGTTATCAAGTCAAAATATCTAATTTTAAAATAATTTATGACCTTTACTTATTTATAATATAAAACAAACATGAAAAAAAAAAGAGATTTAATTTAATTACTCCCCAGTCCAGATTTGAACCCAGGCCTCTCGACACATTTAGTATTTTAGTTTTAATACTCGTATTTAAATTAGTTTTATATAGTTTTATTAAAATGTAAGATTTATTTTTAAAGGTGGACGATATAAAATAGAAATTCTATTATTTATTGTTTCTACACAAAAATAACTTATTTTAATATTTTTTTTTCTCAATAACTTAAAAAATATACCTACTGACAATTGGTTTGAAAGAATTATCACTTATCTAAATGTTTAAAAGTAATAGTAGTAGGGCGACTAAAATATTAACTGTTATTGGTGTATTTAATTTTTGCAGTGTTCTTACTACCTACAATGGATATGAAATATATTCGTTCAGTTATACGCAATAGCATACATTTTGGTTTTGTAGTCTGTGCGTATATAAGCTAATATCCATGTGGTTGTAGAAAAATTATATTTATTTTAATAACTACTTTATACAATTAAAAAAAAAAAAGGTATCAACTTTCGAATCATCTTTGTCTTACTATACTAGAAGGTTAATGTATTTTACTGATTTAAAAAGTACATAAGTAATTAAATTTTTAGAATCGACACTCTTGATGGTAATACCCTATACATAACTTAATGGTGCAATAAAAAGAACGGTCTCCTAATGAAATTTAAGTTATTTTGACAGCAGTGCCAACAAAATTTAACAGGGAAAAGAAATTAAATTATTAAAATCTGAACATTTGTAATATAAAATTTTGATTCAATAAAATAAATCTGAAAAAATTGTTTAATTTAAAAAATAGTTTAGTTATTCTAATACATTTTCAAATAAATGGCAATCTGTGATCATAGGCGTCCCTATAGTTGGGTAAAAAGGGTTTATACCCTTTATTAAACATTCGTCGTTTAAGAACAAGTGGGGTACTAAAATTGTCCAAACAAGGCAAAGGGACCCAAAGGATCAGACCATGACGAGATTACAAATCAATATCATAGGGCTAAAATGTAAAAAAGAATACGATTTATCTTACCATAAATTAGATAACTTAGAGGTAACTAAATCAAAATTTTTCTCGTTGTCTATCTAAATTTTTCTCGATACCTGACTGGATAGAGTTTTGTAAACGAAAAGCAAGACAGTTTTAGTTGATTTTAGATTAAGTCAAAATGACACAATTTTGTTTCTATAAGAAACAGATATAAATGTGTAATCATTAGAAACACATTTGTAAAATTACTAATATGTAAAATGTACTCTATTATGTTGATAAGTATATGGAAATTTAGTAAAAAAGTTTAAATTTAGTGCAAACTCATAATATTAAATTGACGAGAACATCTTACTATATATCCAGGCAACGAAAACTGTGAGTGTTAAAGACTTATTACGACACTCAAAGGCGGAAGGTACCCCATTTTCCAAAACCGAACTGAAATAAAAAACAATACATAACGAGGGTCACAAGGCAGGACCTTTTAACCCAATAAGCACACACGTTTTTTTAACGAAAATTTAACGTTGTATGGAATAAAAAACCGTTACTGGTTAAAAATTTAACGTTGAGATTTTAGTTGATAAATTATACGTATATTAAATCTAATTTTCTAGTAATTTTTAACATAATGTTGAAAATTTGATGAGATAATACGTTTTTTATCACGTTTAGTGGCAATTAACGTAATTTTCTACGACATTTGAACTATTTTTATACGTTTTATACGTTTGGTTACTAACCAGATTTCAGCGTATTTTTTTGCGAACTTGGGCACATTGGGAAGTCATAAAATCGATATTTTGAAGCAGTTAAAAAAAAACGATTCACAAGTACATAGAACAAGCCCGTTTAATCTAATACCTAGTCCGTCAGATAGTGACAGGTTTAGCTGCCCCATTTTCGCATACAAGCCTCGAAGAGGGTTAAAAAATACATCGATTTTAAGTAGAGTAAAAAGAAATTTGGAGTGGCTCCTGGGGATAACACATGGAAAATTCGATTTTCCCTAACAAAAATGTATGGTGATTTGTAGCCCATTTTTCTACGCAAGCCGTTTTTACTATATGATTAATTAATAGAACTGGCTTCGGAAAACCAAAAACTTTAATGCTTCATGTGGGTAAAGGGTTGAAATAAGGGCGTAATCTTCTAAGGAAAAATTAAGATTTTTACCCGATTTTTCCACAGAAGCCCATCGAATTTATAAAATCGTACAACGTCACTAGGCCGAAAAATATATTTTCTTGAATGGCCCGAATGTATATGTGCATTTTTGGGTCGGACAATTTTTCTGATAAGGAAAATCGAATTTTTTATGTGTTATCCCCAAGAGCCACTCGTAAATTTTCTTTTATTTTACTCAACATCGATGTACTTTTTAACCCTCCTCGAGGCTTGTATGCGAAAATGGAGCACTTAAATCAGTCACTATCTGACGGTTAATAATGTTTTCTGTAATTTAACCCATGTTTTGTTTAAAAATTGTAATACTTCTTCTCTACAGTAGATGAAGAGAAATAATTTAGGCGAGGTTCTCATAAAATATAATTTTTGTGAAAATATTAGTTACGAGGTCCTGAGTTGTGGCGCTTAACAAGTGAAAAGGAATTTTATAATCGACACAAGAAATTGAAAGGTACATAAAAGTTACCCATTTTAATTTGTCCAAGTACATTTTAATATTATCTGTGATGATTTGCAAGGTTTGCGTTGTATTTAAAAAATGTAGTTTAAATTAATTTGGTATTTGACGTTTCTTGATATTTCTAGTATTGCCATCTATATGCCAAAGGCGTAACTTGCAGGATTTTATAGAAATAACAATCCAAAAATTAGGAGTATCGTAGTGGGATACTTTATTATAATTCTTACGAATCAAAAATATCTGACATTCATATAAAATTCAATTGGCCATCAATCAATATTCAAAAAACAAGCTATCAAAAATATAAAATAACGTACTAAATTAATACTATATTATCATGTACAGGATGTTACATTACGTATAGAATTTCAAAGATTTCAAAACTGCATTAGG
This sequence comes from Psylliodes chrysocephalus, assembly GCA_927349885.1. NCBI lineage: Eukaryota > Metazoa > Arthropoda > Insecta > Coleoptera > Chrysomelidae > Psylliodes > Psylliodes chrysocephalus. The sequence continues at coordinate 37,868,169 of OV651817.1, forward strand.
ATTTTTTTTTCAGAGAGTAAGAGAAGAATGTTCATTTAAATATGGGTTTTTTTAAAATTTAGGTTCATTAATAATATTGTTGATAAATACATTTTAATTTTTCTTATTTAGATGAAAACCGATAATTCGACCTAGAAGCCTTTTGTAGGAGGTAAGTTGTCTTCTTTGACTACAACTAGTTGTCCAATTTGCGTTTAAGGATAATTACAAATGGGTTAGAGGATTAACCATATTATATAAATTAAATAAAATTTTCATTAACAACTCTATAAGTATTAGTAGTAGTCAAAGATATTATCAAATTCAAATACAAATCTATTAATAATTTTCGATAATCAAAGATTTTTTTAATAGGAAACAACTCCTGACAACGAGTCAACTTTTTCACGAAATATCCATAAAATATTTAATTTTATAATAAAGGCATAGTTGTAATCAACAAAAGTAATTTTACAAATATGAAATAACTAAATAAATAAAAATTAAATTTAATTGTAAAATAACGTAATAATAAGAAAAATTAAAACAAGTTATTTCTAAGAATCGCAAAAACTATGAAGTAAAGTAAAAGCATTATGAAATAGAGAAAAAATAACTATTAAATACACCATACATCTCTAAAATATTTGTTAATATTAGTAAAAAAAGTATTTGTACATTTGAGAACAATTAAAACATATTTATTTTCATTTATCTATGATTTAGTAGTAGTAAATTATTAAGATTTTAATAGTTAAAATTATGAATATTTTAAAATATACAATAAATATGTGTTACTTAATAACTGTTAATTAATTATCTTTAATACTTACAAATTGTTTTATCAGTTTACCTACAAAATGCTACTTTTACTCATATTGTTATAAAATATAAATAATTTTTATGTTCTATATTTTCAAATTTCTCTCACGTAACAAACGAAGCTATTGTCGTATGCCTTTTTCATCTATTTCACTCCGACTGTAATCATTATACCTCCACCTGCATCCTCAAACCTTTTGTAATTTTAACTCACTCCACTCGCTTACAACACATCCACCATGTACCCTTAATAAATCCATCGTATTCCGGAAACCCGACATGTCACTCCCTCTTTGATCTCCATCCCGAACAACTTCCGGCGCGACCTCTATCGCCTGCATCCCAATACTGAATCTTCCTGTCCCCACCGCTTTGAAAATCTCTGCGCGCCGGTAGCAGGACGGAAGGACTTTCTTTGACGAAGCGATCGCAGGAGGCCGCAGGAGTCGGGAAAACCGTTGACTACATTATTATTGATTGGGCTATTATTGTGGATGTGTTGGTGGGGAGAAGATAACGTGGCGGTGGTGTCAGATTTACCGAAATTTATTTGATATTTAAGATATTAATGCAATGCTTAGTTTTTTCGATTTAATGAAATTTATTAAGTGAATATTTCGTAAACTAAAGAATTATCTGAAGGTTAGAGTATGTAAAATTATCTGATGGTTGACTATATAACTTTTTTTTCTTCTAAAATAGCTTAATCACATAATAAGATGATATGTTTGTAAAATTTATATACAGGGTTGGCCAAACCTCTGTCGTAGTTCTATAACTCCTATTATGCAAATCTTAACGATTTATTCGAAGTATACCTGTCAATGGTGGTCAAAACGAAATATCCCAAAAATATTTTCTTGTGTACAGGGTGGCCCAATAGTAAATTAGGCAAATCACTTATTTTTTTTTAAATGGAATGACCCAACTTTTTTTCCAATTTTAGGTACTCTATGGTCACTAGTGCATAATCACAAAATATTGTTTCTAACATTCTATCCCTTTCGCAGAAAAAAAAGAAATACCACAAAATATTACATTTTCAGACGCCTATTAAAATATGCAGTGCTCTCTCGAATTTGACGTTAGAATTTAAAAAACTACAAATGTATAAAGCCAATGAACCAAAGATTTTTTTAGACCAAGTTTTAATTTTTTATTTTGTACAGGGTGGTCACAAATTAATTTCAATTTCCAAAAATTTCTAGAACATTTTTTTCAAATTTTTCAAATAGAACACCCTGTATTACTATTCATCGATGAAACGAGAATTTTATACCCTTCAACTTCCCCCATGTACTTTCCTATACCTATCTGTCGTCGTTTAAAAGTAAATTCCAAAAAGACATTGATCTATCAAAAATCCAATTTCTACCAGTGGTTTTATTGAAAGTGAACATTCAATCAAGTAGGCTGGGTCCTAATGAAGTGTCAGATTATTTATTATTAAAGTGTCAAGTTATTTTTACTGATCGCGATAATTCTTCTATTAATAATGAATTTTACGAAAAACGAATTAATTGACATGGTCTATGTTTTGGGAGAATCCGACAGAAATTGTTTATTGGCAAAAAGAATTTATCATCAACGATATCCCGATAGACGCATCCCTGATCAAAAAAGTTTTGAAAAGTTACATGAAAGATTTACCGAAACAGGAAATGTTGCTTATAAAAAACCAATAATTGACAAACGTGCTACTGATAATGATAAACAATTATCTGTAATTTTGACAGCGATAGAAGATCCTCATGTAAGTCAAAAAAAGATTGCCGAAGTAGTAGGTATAAGTAGAACATCCGTTAGAAGGATTTTAAAACAGCATCAATATCATCCTTATAAAATACAATTGCATCAAGAGCTGAAAGACACCGATTTTGATAATAGAATGGTGTTTTGTAACTGGGCACAAACTAAACTGCAACAAAATCCATTTTTTTTATAGAGTGCTGTTTTCTGATGAATCTACATTCCACAAGAACGGATTCGTTAATAGACATAATTTCCACTATTATTCCACGGAAAATCCTAACATCATTAGAACACATAGCCAAGAAAGATGGAGTGTAAATGTTTGGGGAGGTATAATTGGGGATCATGTTATTGGGCCGTATTTTTTTGAAGGCAACTTAAATGGTCTGATGTATTTAGATTTTTTAGCAAATCATCTTCCTACTTTACTTAAAAACATTTCCCTTGCTGTAAGACTAACAATGGCAGATGAATTAGATGAAAAGTTTCCAAATAGATGGATTGGTAGAAATGGTCCAAAAAAATGGCCAGCTCGATCACCTGACTTAACAAAACCCGATTATTTTTTGTGGGGTTATATTAAAAATCTAGTCTATCTTACCTACAACACCTGAAAATATGAAAGAAAGGATAGTGCAAGCTTTCCATTCCATTACACCTGATATTCTTAGAAACGTTTCTCGATCATTCGCCCAACGAATAAATGTATGCATTAGAGAAAATGGCAGACATTTTGAGCATCTTTTATAATATGTAAATTTATGTTTTAGGATAAATTTCAAATAAATTTTATTATCGTAATTTTCTTCCTTTTGAATTTATTTTATAACGGCGACAGATAGGTATAGGAAAGTACATAGGGAAGTGGAAGGGTATGAAATTCTCCTTCAGTTGATGAATAGAAATACAGGGTAATACATTTGAAAAAATTTAAAAAAATTCCCTCGAAATTTTTAGAAAGTGAAATTAATTTGTGACCACCCTGCACGAAATAAAAAATTCAAACTTGGTCCAAAAAAATCTTTGGTCTATTGGCTTTATACAAATCGTAGTTTTTTAAATTCTAACATCAAATTCGAAAGAGCACTGCATATTTTAATAGGCGTCTGAAAATGTAATATTTTTTGGTAATTTTTTTTTCTGCGAAAGGGGTGGGATGTTAGAAACAATATTTTGTGGGTATGTACTAGTGACCATAGAGTATCTAAAATTGTAAAAAAAGTTGGGTCATTCTATTTAAAAAAAAATTAGTGATTTGCCTAATTTACTATTGGGCCACCCTGTACACAAGAAAATAATTTTGCGATATTTAATATTGGCCACCATTGACAGGTATTTATCAAATAAATCGTTAAGATTTGCATAGTAGGAGTTATAGAACTACGATAGAGGTTTGGCCAACCCTGTATAAACAAAGCAGATTCTGTTTTAATATGGCCAAGCTTAAATGTGCCGTACATACACAAAACAGTGTTTTACAAAATATATCCATAATATATATATCTCAAAATAACTAATTAAATGCTATGTCTAAGAAATTTTTAAACTGAACCTAGTAATACAAGAAGTGGCTATTATAAAATATTACTTTAGGAATAATATGATTTGCAAAACTGCATTCTAATTGCTCTGTTTTCTTTCTACTACTTCTTAAACACATTGCCTTTGAACTTCTCTTTCCACTGTTATTTATAGCCTTGCGAATTTCCGAGCAGCATCGCATCATCTAAATACATTAAACTGCACTGGAACTATGCCTTACTTCCTCTGTAATATCTAAAACCAAATAAAACAGAAACGAACTCAAGGCTGACTCTTGATGTAGACCTCCTTATCTTTATTTCGCGAAGATGGAAATGATCACCGTTAACTTTATTGGGTTTTGTCATGTAGCAATTGTAGCATTTTCAAAATGCTACAAAATTTTTTTATTTATTTTTCGTTATTAAAAACGGTACCTAAAAGTAGGCACCCAGAATTTACTACCTGTCAAATAATACCGAACGATACAACGTATTTAATTTTGAATCGAAAGCACTTGTTCTCCAAATCTCGTGTATGACACTTACAGGCGTATGCATAGTCGATCGCCAGCGACTCGCCAGAGATTCATTTCGGCGTATCGCCAGCGATTCGCTGGCGATCCGCCGGCGAAAGCCCAAAAAGTTGGCGACTCGCCGGAGATTGTCACCGGAATGTCATTTCACGCAAGTTTTCATGTTCTTTTATAGGGAATAATTTGATATTCGTTTATTATTTTTTGAGTTTTAAGAAATAAATTATGAATAAAATGCGAGAGATACCGGTGATAATCCCTATAAAAGAAAATGAAAACTTGCGTGAAATGACATTCCGGTGACAATCTCCGGCGAGTCGCCACCTTTTTGGGCTTTCGCCGGCAGATCACCAGCGAATCGCTGGCGATACGCCGAAATGAATCTCTGGCGAGTCGCTGGCGATCGACTATGCATACGGCTGTTAGACTCTAGAATATGGTTGACTTTACTAAACAGAATTGTTGAATATCATAAACTGGATTAGCTAAGATTCTTCAACTTACGATTTTTTAATTTGGTGTAGTCCTACATCGAACAAGGTTTAATTTAGTATTGTTAAATTTTTGTGGTTACCGGCAAATTTGTTTTTGGTTCACCCTTCCTGTGAGGGTGAGTTTTTTTCTTTTCTATTGATAGTTAAGTGAACTTATTTAAATCGTGTATAGGGTATTTCCTTGGAGTTTAATACTTCCTTGGAGTTCAGTACTTCCTTGGAACTTGGTACTTGGGGTTTCTTACCTGTTATATTTAGTAAAGTGTTTTTTTGATAAAAGGTTTATTTGAATACACCTTCACACGCTAAAACAAGAAGACGGTGTCTGGTATTTTAAAAATTTTAAACTGTTTGTAATCGTTCCCATGTGTTTTTTATGTTTTTAAATTTTAACTGCACCCGAAGAAGGAAACAAAGTTTTCTGAAACATATGTAGTGCTGTGCTAACAATATGAAATAAAATGTATGACCGAATACACCATATAAAATTCTGCTACGATCTGGAAATTATCCTTATTCACATACCTGGTTTTTTGAGAAGTATTCATTTTGTTTGACCCGATGATACTATATGGTTGTGACTTTATTAAAACATATTTGTGAAGAATAGTATGTGAAGATGCATAATACGATACTCTCAGATATTAAATTTTCCTGGAAATATACTGCCCAACATAATTGACTTCAGACAATGGGATAGAACTGGCCAGAGATTTCTATTTTTTATTTATATTTTAATAATTTATTGTTAGGTATATTTTGTCATCATATTTATAGTTCTATATCGCTTTCATTATTTAACCAATTTAAATATCGCCTGATACAATTGTTGCTTTCTTAATAATTTATTTATACAGTGTGGAAAAGCCAAATGGAATAAATTCATTATTTTGATTACTGTACATATTTATAGAAAATCCCGAAACACGTCAAATTTAAATTACAAATTAACATTCTTTAAAGTAAAAATGTGATCCCTACCTTCAACACCCTTTGAGTAACAGTTACAAACCCCAATTTTTTAAATGGGACGTATAGGCTTGTGATATATCGTTTGAAAGGTCTCTTCATTATCTATCCAAAAGTGTTATTGTTTTTAAATTTATTGCAAAAATTAACATGAAAAAAATAAAATCATCTTATTACTGAAATTCTCTAGAGTACCTACACTACTATTTCCCGTTTCAGTCTTTATAATAAGACAGTACCTAAGCAAAAACCATATCAGTGTTCTTTTTTAATATCAATTTAAAAAAATCCTTTAAAAAACTATCATAGCAATGTTAGTTTGTTTAAAACGCCTTAGCAAATTGGTTTGTAATAATTATAACTGCAGGATATTGTCAATATTATAATTGTCGTTTGAATTTCATAAAAATGGTTAGATTTACAGAAATGCATAAAATAACAGTTTTACAGATGATTGGTTACGGAGATAACACCCGAACACAAATGGAAGTTACTCGCCTATTTCATGAAAAATTTCCGAATTTGCCGCCTATATCCCAAGTTACAATTAGTAAAATAGAGAAGCAATTTCGCGAATTTGGACATGTAAAGCAGACGAAAAAACAGCTGCCAATGCACTGAATGATGATATCAAATTAGATATGATGCTTGAGTTTGAGAAAAACCCACATACATTGAGTAGACAAGCATCTGCAACATTTAATGTCAGCCACACATCGATACTAAATATAATAAATGAAAATAAAATGCATCCCTATAAAATAATACCGACTCAGGAACTCATGGAAGATGATTTTGATAGGAGAACAAATTTTTGCGAACAAATGATGGAAATGTTAAATAACAACACCATCCAATTAGAAAACGTTATGTTTTCTGATGAGTGCACTTTTTCCGTTAACGGTCATGCTAATCTTTAAAATTGCCGTTACTGGTCAACGGAAAATACTCACTGGATGAGAGAGGTCCATACACAATACCCTCAAAAGGTTAATGTTTGGGTAGGGATTGTTGAAAACCATATTATTGGTCCCTTTTTCTTGAGGAGAGTTTGAATGGCGATAATTATTTAGCACTACTACAAAATGATGTGGTGCCAAGTTTGGCAAATTTATTTCCTGATCCAGGAAACCCTCAAGTTCCAGCAAATACCATATGGTTCCAGCAAGATGGAGCACCTTCACATTACCAAATCAATGTCGGCCAGTATCTCAACTTAACATTTCCAAATCGCTGGATAGGGAGGCGAGGATCAATAGAATGGCCAGCAAGATAACCTGATCTTACCCCATTAGACTTTTTTATGGGGCTATGTGAAAAATATTGTTTACAAAACTAAACCACGTGATTTAGATGACTTAAGAGAACGAATAATGCTTGCAATTAGATCGGTCACGCCTGATATGTTAATTAACGTTAGAAGACCTTTTTATTCAAGATTAGGATGTTGCCAAGACGTTCGCAGTGAGCATTTTGAACATCTACTGCATTGACATTCATATTTTTTACGTTATGAACAATTAAATATTACATATTGAGTGTATTGTAACAAATTTCGGTTATCAGTTATTTTATTTTTTTTTATGTTAATTTTTGCAATAAATTTAAAAACAATAACATTTTTGGATAGAGAATGAAGAGACCTTTCAAACGATATATCACAAGCCTATACTTCCCATTTAAAAAAATAGGGGTTGTAACTGTTACTCAAAGGGGGTTGAAGGTAGGGATCACATTTTTACTTTAAAGAATGTCAATTTATAATTTAAATTTGATGTATTTCGGGATTTTCTATAAATATGTACAGTAATCGAAATAATGAATTTATTCCATTTGGCTTTTCCACACTGTATATTAATTTTTAAAGACTCACTGTAAGTAATAAGTGAGGTGCACCCCATTTAAGCATTTATTTTTATTAGGTTTCAATAATATATACGTCCATTACAAAATAAAACATTTACAGCATTGCCAGAACTACTTCCTTAATAACTTGGTCAATCTATTTTTTTTTCTGTAAATATTTTATATATGCTACTAACCTTATAGGCAATAAACTAGAGATATATAGCAATTTTGGTTTATTTTAATTCAGCTTTCTATCAGTTATATTAAATTTGAATTAGGTTTTCCGTGATTTTACAAACTCCATACCTTTTTTATATCTAAAAAGGTATATCAGATCCAGCTAAGTTAAAGTTACAGTCAAAAGCATTTTTCTTAGTTTATGTTATAGTTGACTTTTAAGTCAGTCAATTTTTATAAATTATAATTTGTTATGAGTGCAACTTATGCATGAACTTTTTAGTATACGATGGTTTTAGAAAATCTTTAATTATAACAATTTTTGAAAGTCATACGCTTAGAACGGATGGAGATGGTCTCAGAGGTACACCTCATTCTCATTACGATAGAAGAGTATTCAAACAAGATTGGTTACATTCCCGGGGAAAACAGTGTTGCTTAGTAAGCACAGAAATTTCAGAATTAGCATCTGAAGGTGTTAAAGACTTAGAAAAATATACGTCTGAACACGAACTTCATGATAAATCCACATGCAGATGTGATAGAGGTGCCGAAGGAATAAGGTGGAGGAAAGAAGCTAACGAGAAACGAAGACAATTTTACAAAACAGAACGGGGAATGGAAATTAGGAATAATTAAAAAGAAAAACAAATTAAGAAAAAGAAACTAATTACAAGTTTACTGAAAATGGGTCTAAATAAAAAAGCTGAGCTTCAAAGAGAGACAATTTTGAAACTCATTGAGTTACTGTAAATACTTAATACTGTTACTTTAAAAATATAATTTCATTGTCCAATGTTGACTTTACCCTATTTCAAATAACTTTCTCCCATTTAAATTATTAGCAATATTTGTCCAATCTTTACTTAAATGTTCATACCTGCACTCTACTCTCCAGAGTGAACTACACGTTTTCCATTTAAAAAGCATTGGTGTCCAAGATCCTATAAGTAACAAAAAAATAGATGGCGCTATTTAGATATCAGATTTTATTTGCACCATTTTAAAAACTTTTCGTATGCAATATCCTACAATTTACGCGACTTCGTTGGAATTCCATGCTTGGAAACATGTAGGTCAAAGTTATATTAGAAAAGCTGTCATTTTTTATATTAATGTAGGGCATAAATCATATGATAGTTTTTGGTCTAAACCACCTAAACTTGCTGATAAGAAATATAATATTTGTATATTAATTTTTCAACCCTTTATCTCCTCTAAAAGAAACATGTATGTAACTATAGAAATTAAAATGTCACATTTACAATAGTAAGTTCCCATTATTTTCAACACCTCCTTCATTCTTATGTCTTTCATAAGAACCCTGTTTGGAAATATTTTATTATATTAAGAATTTATTGGTCTATTCACTAGTTTAAACGTTTCTAACATCTTAAAATTATTACAACTAATAATAAGAGCAAATATATATTAATTTAAATAAAAAGTATCTGAGGTGGTATATTGCTAACCCCTAAACCTTTTTGTTGAGGAAATAATAAATATGGACGCACTGGTTATGTTTTACTAAATCCTAAATCCCTACAAGAAATATAAATATAGTAGAAACTAAAGTGTCACTGGGTGAAAATAGTTCAAGTCTACGTTTCAAACCTCTACCATGTCATTATCTAAGTTTCACACCTTCTGATAAACGGCACATAAAGATTACTAAATTGTCACAGCGCGAATAATGGGAACATTTAAAATGTAAGATTAAGATGATTACCGCCCCTAAGTTGTAAACCCCTAAACCTGTCTATTATTTTCAAAACCCCTATACACCTAATCCTCATTCTAGTGTTCCCCCATGTGAACCATGTTTGGAAATATTTTTATTGATAGGCTAGATAGTCGATCTACTTAAATCGCGGTCAGTCAGTCCAGAGGTCCCAGGTTCGAGCCTCGAGAAAGTAAAAAACTTTTTTTAATTATTTAAATTCCAAAAATATTAATTCAAAAAATTATATATTATAAAACAGAAAATTCAAAAGTTGTCAGATGGCAGATGAGGGATTACTATATGTGTCTGGTGTGAACCCTCCTTAAGGGACAAAAATTGCTATTTTCGACCTTGGCGATTTCCCATGTTAATTTGCATAAGAGTTGTGCTTGAACCGGTGTTGTACCTTTACTGATGTGTTAATGCTACATTTAAGCAAATTCTAGAGATATATCCCAGCAATATGACAAAAGGCGAAAGTAGCGTCTACTTTGCCACAGAAGGTAGGGTCACAGATCAAACGCCAAAGTCATATGCCCCATAAGCCTATCCTCCTTCCTACTTAAAACTCTAGAAAGATTGATAGATTGGTAAATCAGGGATGAAATACTAAAAATAAATCCACTCCATCCCAACAAATATGCATACCAGCCAGGAAAGACAACTCACCTAGCGCTGGACGATCTAAACAGGCTTTCAAAGTCAATAGATAACGAAGAAATCTTAGATATCAAAGGAGCTTTCAACAATGCCTCAACCAGGGCAATAACCAAGGCTCTAGAAGAGAAAAACGTCCCAGTTACAATATGACAGTAGATCACTGCCTTTCTAGAGAACAGGATTATTTTATCCACTCTGGAAAAGGCAACCATACAGGCAAAAGTTACGCGGGGCTGCCTACAAGGAGGAATAATATCTCCAATGCTGTCAGTTTTTGTGGACGACTTACTCAAAACATTGTCCGAAGGCTACCAGTACCCAGGATACGCAGACGACCTAGCAATTATCGTCAGGGGGCGATTTGCAGGCACAGTCTCGGAGCGATCTCAAACAGCTCTAATTATAGTAAAAAACTGGTGCAAAAAATAACAGTTGTCCATTAACGCACAAAAAACAACAGTTGTAACATTCACAAAAACACAGGACTAAGACAACTAGTAATAAACAACATAGTTATCCCATTTGTTACAGAAGCCAAATGCCTCGGAGACATATTTGACCAACGGCTGACGTGGAATCAACATCTCAAAAAGCTACAAAAGTTTTCGTAAGCTGTAGAAGAATATGTAAGAAAAACTCAGGTCTAAAGCCGCAGTGGCGTGGGTAACCAAATTTGCGCAGGAAAGTGTAATAGGCAAACTCACTGGCATTTAACGGCTTGCCTCTTTAAGTGTTACTAGGGCCCTGCGCACTACGCCGACTGCAGCACTGGAGGTATTATTAAATCTCAGGCCACTGCACATCTTCATACAAGAAGAAATCAGGTCAGCTATTCACAGGCAAATGCAGGGACAAAACCCAATAAGCCAACTATATAGCGCCGACCACACAAGGCTATATCAGCAAGTAAAAAGGGATAATATTCTAGCTATGCCTACTGATAGAGCCATAACCACATACAAATTTAAAAGAAATTTTCAAATTCAAATACCAGCCCGAGAATCCTGGAAACAGGGACCTCCCGTACAGGCTAAACTCGTCTGGTACACGGACGGTTCAAAAACCGAAGGAGCCGGTGCTGGAATATATGGACCCAAGTCAAAAACAACGATTTTGCTGTATTTAGGAAATTATGCAACAGTGTTCCAGGCTAAACTAATAACCATACAACACTGTGCAAGAGAAATATAAAATCAGCAAGTACCAGGAAAAACTATTGCCATACACTCTGATAGCCAAGCAGCTCTAAAGGCAATTTTCCCACCAGAAATTAAATTATGACTGGTGAAAGAATGTCTAGAAAACCTGGCAGAGCTAAGTAGTCAAAACAAGATGACCCTAGCCTAGGATACAGGCCATGAGGGATATCAGGGCCGACGAATTAGCCTAAGAAGGCTCAGATAAGGCCATGACAGGCCCGGAACCCTTCTGTGGAGTTGCTAAGGCATTATGCAAGGCATCCATTAAACAGTGGATGCAAAAAGAGTCTCAGAAATGGTGGAACAACTATCCAAGACTAAGACAGTTCATTAAGGAACCATCGGCCAAATTCATGAAAGACTTACTGGATTAGAAGCGCCAAATCGTTAGGATAACACAGTAGGCATTCTTACTGGACACTGTCGGTCGCCTTAAAAGACACATGAGTGTCATCATTCCAGCAGAAGAAGCAACTTTGTTTAGGTTCTGTAAAGAAAAGAAGAAACATTCTACGTCCTGTGCCAATGAGAAGGCCTGGCTGGAATTAGGTTTCTAATATTGGGCGAAGAAAAAGCAAACGCATGCAACTACATGACAGGAGCCACTAGTAAAGCTGCTAAGTCTAATAAAAAAACCAAGCTAGATGACATACTCTAACGGAGTTTCACAATAGATCTGAAAAGGTCACGGTGGACAAGGACAAACAACGTCCAACTCCCGATCTATTCTAATCTAACATTCTACTAATACTAAAGTTTTCCCTTTAATCCCACTATAACCAAAATAAAATATTATCACTTTCCATGTTGGCGTTTATAATTTACGCCAAACAATCGAACATAAATATCTGTCTAAATCGTCGAAACGTTTTTCGAATTCCCCGAACGTGTTAACCAATGCACATAATTTTTCTCGCCCAATTTTAGATCCTTATCGCTCATGATTTTGTGTCAAAAATAGTGCGTGACTCGTACCTAATCCCAGGAATTCGTTTAGCACCAGATTGCTAGGAGATCAGCAATTATTGATCACATTGTGTCATTAGTTTTACCCCCCGAAAGCACTGTGCTCCCTTTAGTTAATATAAATGGACGAATAGTGTCCAATTCTAAATAACACCCATAGGACTTTAATGAAAGTGTTATTTTTTAGATTGGTTGTTAGAAAAAAATGCTGACTTGCAGTTGTTTTCACAATTTTGATAATAACTTCATAAAATATAATCCTTCTCTTTTTTAAAATTAGGCCAGTAAAAAGAAACTAGTTCCCTATTTTGGTAACAATTTTAATCTAAGTGGTTTTTAATATTTTAGGATTATTTTGGATATTTTGAAATTGATTAACAAAAATTTAAAATAGAGTAATCTATTTTCTATAGCGTTTTGAATAATATTTTTTTTTTTGTTTTGTTAGAGTATTTTTACTATACTCCATTCAACTTAAACGCAAGTTACGCGTAAACACAATAGTTTCCTGACCACAGCACATTGAACTAGTGGGTCGGGAAATGTTTAAAATCGGATCACTGGGCTGGCCAATACCAGTCGGCCTAGTTCGTATTATGCTGCGGTCAAGCGGCTACTGTGTTTACGCGTTACTTGCGTTTGAATCGGTGAGTGAAAGAACAGTATAAGTGCCAGAAACGATAATTTTAACTGAGATAGGCAAATTGTTTAAAATTCATAGGCCTATCACATACCGAAAAAGTAATACACCGACCAACATCATACGAGCGATGGGGGCTTGTTCAATTTTCGGCTGAGTTAAAAAACAGTACAAGTATCGCGCATATACTGTTTTTTCACTCAGTAGCCATGTCGCTTCGTAGACAAATTTGACACAGATTTCAAAAACTGGTGGTCGCAATTCCATAAAAAAAAACCTCTAAATCAGCTGATGAACAAAAATATAATTTTGTCATTCCGCAGTAAGGCCTGTTTACATACACTGGTAAAACTTCTAGATATGTTACTACAAGTGCCTTCTTAGGCGGTTTCTGGCACACTTTTATGTGTGGGGCGCATTAGACTGATCAAACTTAATGCCAATCTGCAGTTACCCTTATGGCGGGCATACACGCTACGGTCTATCTGTAAAGGTGTGCCTGCATGGGTAGAAAAGTACACTACGACATGAAGCCGTTACGTGTATGCTCGCCATTAGAAAAGGCATACTCAGAAGTTGTCCCTATTAACGTAAAGAAGATAGCCAATATAGAGATACTTTAATTTTACTTTAGTGATGAAATCCTAAAGTTTTACTACCATATATTATTTCTTGGAAAGTCAAAAATGAAGATTAGGGTTAAAAAATTACAAATAAGTTTGTTAAATAATATTCAATAAAGCTATAAAAAACATTTAAAGCATTGTTTTTAGAATTGAGTGAAAGAACAGTATAACTGCAAGTCATTTTTTTTCAAATATCGTTTTTTGCATAATTTTATTTTTAAATTTATGTACGTATTATTATCGGTCAACAAAAATTCTATAACTTCACAATACATAATTAGGCCAAATAACCCATAGTTCTCCGTTAAAACAGTTTTTTTGTTTTTCTCAAAATGGTCATTTTGGATATGTATTGTTCTTTCACTCACCGATTCGTTTAAGTTGAATAGAGTTTAGTCATTATTGACTAACCTACAAAAGAAAAAATTCCGAAAGAGGAAAACAAAAAAGTGTGTGTGTTCATTTTAACCTTTTACGTAGTAAATATAAAAATATTTGTTACTAAAAAACTAGTGTTAAATACTTAATTAATAAAGAACTATTTTTTTCTACACCCACATGGATATTAGCTTATCTACGCACAGATTACAAAACAAAAAAGTATGCTATTGCGTTCAACTGAACCAATACATATAATATCCATTTTAGGTACTGAGAACACTGCAAAAAAAATTAAATTAACCAATCACAGTTTATATTTTGGACACCCAACTACTAATATTTTTAAAATTTTAAATAAGTGACAATTCTGTAAAACTAATTGTCAGTATATTTTTTAGTTATTAGGATTAAATATACATTAAAATGAGTTATTTTTGTGTAGAATCGATAAACAATAGCATTTTTATTTTTATTTGGTCCACATTTAAAAAAAAACATTAAATTTTAATCAAACAATAGGAAATATAATTTCATTACGAGTAATAAAATTGAAATAATAAAAGTGGCCGTAGACCTGTGGATAGAGCATTATCTGCCTTCCACGCGAATAGCACGGATTCGAATCTTGCCTCGGGAAAAAATTTTTTTCATGTTTATTTTATTTTATAAATTAGTATAATTTTATAATTATTTTTAAATTAAATATTTTGACCTAATAGCCTAAAATATTTTTTTAAATTTCGTTAATGGCTCGTAAAAAATATACTGTACAACTCGATTGGATTGTCCATATCGCGCTCATACGATTGAGCACTCTGCTACCGCGTCATGTTTAAACCTCGTCTTCGTGCGATTTGGTCATCAAATCCACTCTTGTTTCACAAACTACTATTTTATTGTTATACTGATATATCAATATCACGCTTAATATATGAATATTTATAGAACCAATTAGACTATATTTCACTTACTATTTCCCTCGCCTGTCAACTTTGACATTTTAACCAATCTCGTCCTAATATACGTTACTGCTAGAACCAATCAGAACCAAATAAATCGACTATTATTCAGTTACTATCTCATATCGACTATTCAAGTATGGTGCTGGATATTCACCTATGTTGACAGCAACTCGGCTATCTTGATTATAGGTATAATATTTAATAACGGCTACAGTAAAATATATTTATTGTCAGAGTACAAGCTACAAACTGAACCAAATATAAACGTTATTTAAAAAAATTATTTTATTGTGTAATTCATAATTTAAATTACATCCAGGGCTCTAGAAATAATTTCATTAAATATAATTCGCCCTTGATGAATTAGCGCCTATTTCTATTGTTTTTATTTGTCCCGACATAATTTTGTTATTATATTAATAAATAGATTAATAATGAAAATATTGGGTCTCGGCAGATTGATATCAAAAACACTGAAAATTTAGATCCAATTAAAATAGTCGGCTATTTATCAAGGTCTCGTTATATTTCCCTTGTATAAGAGATAAGATCTGTATGTGTTAGTCCTGTATTGGTGGAATAGATTGTTGTAAAGGGAATTCATTCTAGAAACATTATAAAGAATCGAGGTAAATGATATTTCTTGGGTAACTTCACACTCTGGCGTAGCTGGAATTAAAAAGCTAATTTAGCTGTAAAAAGAAGCTAGCAATAGTTTAATTACATTAAAGATAGACATATATTTTCACCTCGACCTAAAACATTTCAATAAAAACAAAAGTATTAACAAATGACAATCAAACTGGAGCAATTCCAACACAAAATTAACACATATCAAATAAAGTATCCTTTCATGGACCCAGTCACCTACCAAGAGGAGAGACCAGGTGATTATGACAAGAATGAGAACTGGACGCACAAAAGTGAGGCACAAATATTTACTCAAGAAAAAAATCCTCTACCACGTGCTTTGCGTATGACAGTGAAAATGTCTGTTGGTTGTCAACTAGTGAAGTATTCCCCGTACGAGTCAAAAAGACAACAGCAGTGGCTACCAACAATGTTGTTAAATTTCTAGTATACTAATTTAAAAAATCTAACTCTTGTTATCCTCTTATGCTAATAACCCTTAGTGGCTGAATCATGTTATATTAAATAAAAAATAAACGTGATATTGTAGCATATTGACTAGCTCAATAGAATTGATTTTATGATGTACAGTCTTGTAAAGAAATATTACAAAATGCATCACTCCTGATGTAAACTGTGTTCTTCACTCATAAAAATATTGTTTTAGATAGGAATAAATATGACCTATTCTGTCCACTTGTATTTGTCACTGGCCTATTGTTGCGACAGACCCGCGTTGTAAACACAAGAGGGAAAACAAATATCAGTAACCCTTCCGACGCGATGGTCATCGCGACTATTTAATGTACCCTTTGACAAACATAGCCGGGAGGTGCACCCCGGGATAATGATTTGCCTCATATGACCATAATGACATTAGTTTGATTAGTATTGAATTACATGAGGTTGCTCTTTTCCTGACACGCGCGCCACTATAAATTTATTAACAAAATTATTTCGATTTTTCTAAAAGAATACTGTCCTTAGCCATCTGGAAAAACTAATAGGGCCGGAATCAAATACACTTCGTCTGGCTTTCAAGAGAAGCAGGTTTGACACAATTTAATAAATTGTTGCAGAAATGAACAAGAGAAAAACTTTTTGCTACATAAACAAGGTTATATGAAAAGTGGATCCAAAACAAATTAATAGAAGGCAGAAAATAAAAATAATATATTACAAAACCTAATCAAGAAAATGTCTTAGAAAATATCTATAAAAGCAGCTAAACTGTACCAGACAAAACGTATCAATTTCAACAAAAAAGTAGGAAAATAAAAAACAACCTTCTTCTAAATAGAATCATTTTGTAGTGCTTTGTGGAATTTTATATATCACATAATAATATGAAAAGTAACTTTTACACTTTAACTTATTGACTATCTTCTGACAATGACAATTATGTTATAAACTTTAAAACTATAATACATGGTTTTTATTTCGTTAATATTGTAAATCTAATAAAACTTCTTAATATTAGGAAAACATTCTTAGTATATTTTTGAATCTTTTTAACTTCGTTAAATTATGTATGGGTTATTAATAAATTTGCGACGTAAAATATCTATTGTCGCTAATGCAGCATATCTTTTTAAGTTAGGTAGATCATCCTCTTCTACTTGGTTATGTTCCTAAGTATAGTATTCTAATTGTGGAGTACTACACATTCAGTCATATTGTAAATAGAGGTTTGGTTCTTCTCCTCATAGAATCTGCACGTACTATCCTCTACTAGTCTCAGTTTATTAGGTATCGTTTGAATCACCAATGTCAGGTAAGGATCGCTGTTACAACGGAGAGCCTGCTCTTATTTAGATACAGGCTTTCGATCTCTTCTTCTTATAGTCACCAAGAGGAATCTTAGCCCAAGGAGATCTGTGCTAATTCTTGCATCGTTAAATATAGCCTGGCCTGTCTTACCCAATTCTATGTGATCTATATGCCATTGAAGAGAAGATACCAAATGATGAATTCTATTGATAAAGTAGTGGTTGTGTAACTGACCCCTTCTTGTATATAGTACCTCACCTGACTGCAAAAAAGTTGCACGTCGTGTTTTTTGATTGCTATTTCTAGTTGTGTAAAGGGTAGCTGTTAGCAACATGTAATATCTCGGGGTGATGGGAGCTGTTTGTAACCTGTTAAATTCAAAATAATGTTTTTAATTGATGAATTTTTTGTTTTTTGTTGTGTGATTCTAGACGACTAGAACAATAAAAAAATCTTTTTGCAAGCATTTTTCGTCGACCAATTTTGCTACTTTCAGTATAAGTGTAAAAATTGCCCTACATCGATGCACAAAGATATGTATACTATGCGATTTAAATACTATAAATACATTATGATGAATTTTTGGAAAAAATAAAAAGTAACGATGTTTTGAATTATGTACTAGATATTATTATTATAATTTATTTGTCTCCTGATGACGAACCAGATTGTGGGTGGAATAAAATATAAATTACTCCTAGCTCTAAATTGATCTTTCCGCCAGAACTAATAACAAAATCACAATTTTAAAAATGTTTTGAACAAAGGATCCCGCACACCACTTATGGAAAAGTGGCGACCTGTTAAATGTCATACATTTTTGATATGTTTTAGTTCTCTACCTCTTAAGCAATAGTGTCCATAAGAATATTCATATCGTATGACGGGTTTTTGAGATACAGGGTGTTAAACTTAAGAAATGCCACTTAACGTTTATTCTCAGGAGAAAGATAATCGATTATAATTTTTTGTAAAAAATCTGATTGTAACTTTTTTTTGCATTCTACGAATATAAAAACGGGTCAAAATTGTTTTCCTTTACAGGGTGGGCCACAAATAAGTAAATACTTTTATTGTTCTAGAAGGTGAAAATATTTATTTAAAAAAAATTGCTATATTTATTATTTCTTATGATATTACAAAATATATTAGATGCCATGTATACAGAGTGATTCGTTAATATCGACATAGGCCAATATATTTTTTTATAAGTATTAATCTGAAACGCGGTATTTTTACGGAACTTTTGAGTATTTACCATATGTACAATTATCCAATTCATTAATTACAGGGTAATTTAATAAATATATTAATAGTTAATTTATCGAATGTGTCAAAAAAACAATTTTATTTAAGCACCCTATACTTTTTGATTAGTTCTGTAAAAGAATACATATTTTTTCACTGGCATATTAGCCATCCTGTAGAAGATAATTTCCAAAATTATTGCTTTTTTCTATAATTGGTTTTGAGAAACAGGGTGTTAAACTTACTTATTTGACAACGGTTATTTCAGGATAAAGCTAATTGATTATAATTTTTTGTGCCAAATCTTATTGTAACATCTTTTTGTATTTTACGAATACAAAACGAGGTCAACAATTATTTTCTTTTACAGGGTGAGCTACAAATAAGTATAGACGTGTTTTTGATAATTACTTTTATTGTTCTAGAAGGTGAAAATATTTACTACAAAATAAATTATTGCTTTATTTATTATGTCTAATGATAAAACAAAAGATATTAGGTGCCATTTATACAGGGTGATTCGTAAATATCGACATAGGCCAATATATATTTTTTTAGGTATTAATGTGAAACACAGTATGTTTACGAGACTTTTGTGTAATGAAGAGAAACTAAAATTTTTTTAAAAATAAAACTAAAATAAAATTAAAGGATATAACCTTTTTACGTAAAGAAAGCGGAACTCATCCAAATTGATATTTTAAAGCAAACAAAACATTTATCACTTATTTTTACACTTAATCCTATTTTGCCAATGTTACTTATGCATCTTTTATAGGCAGTATTACGTCAATTTTATGTGTTAGTTTTACAGAGGTAAAAAAAGCAATTATTATTGATCCAATATATTAAAAAATTATGTAACAGTTACAAAACACATTTAGAAAAATTACTGCTGTATATATTTTTTAATATTTTAGATAACTCTTATTCTGGTGACAATTCTTAATTATTTAGAGTAGGCAAATAATTCTGGAAGCGGGAGCATTATTTTGAGACCTAAAAATTATAAAAAAATAAAACTATCTGTATAATATAAAACATATTTTGTGCGAGTAAATAGTCCAAGCTTCTAGAATCCCCAAACCTTACTTATTTTCTTAGCAACAAAATTTGTGTGATAGAGTAGTGTTAGTATTTACTTTTGACGCATGAATGCCTGCTAACTTAAGTCGACCGATGGCCAATTTGCAGATACCAGGTGAGAAAACTACGAAGAACTTTACAAATTTTTTAAATTCTGAGTGCTGGTTTCTATGTTTAATTTACAAAATATTGTTAAAAATTATTAATCAATAGTGCCAGACACTTTTCGTCTACGGTTGTGTCAGCCAGACGCTTTTAAGCTTGCAAAAAATGACTTAATATTACTCCAAGTACTGGTTGTCTTCCAGCGTCCACCCATTATGTTTAGGACTGAAACTTCTAAGTACTTTCATAGTAGTATTATTCCAGAGTCTAGCGATATAATTAGTTCGCAGAAATTACTGCAAAAACTCATTTTCCTACGACCACTTAAGAAAGTGACACATATCACACTATATAGTGGAAAGTGCCCTATATCATACGCGTATGAATAAGAATTTACTTTCCACCCGTCTGCGAATAAGCTACTTTTCGCATCAGATGTCACAAAATCTCAAACGCATCATTTCTATTTTGATCTATGTAATGTCCATATTAATACTAAAATCGATATGATTGTTAAATTATTAAAATTGTTTTAAATTAGATACTAGATATTTATCTTTAACAATTATTATTAAAATAATTTTAAAATAACTAAGTTGTTTGATTTTTATTCTAGTTAAACACATAACCGATTAGATCATTTAATTGACGCAAGGCTAATTAGCTCAGCTGGTAGAGGTATCAACTTTATCAACTTTGCTAGTTGAGACCTGACGAGCGACCGCGTTCAAATCCTTGCGGGGGCAGATTTTGTTTTGTTTTTTTCGTTTTTTTTTTTGTTTAGAAAATATAAAAGTTTAATAAATACGATTATTGCTGAATTTTTTTTAAACACACTTTAATTATTATAATAATAACCTGGTTTTACATTTTTTGATGAAATTATTTTGTGGTCGTAGGAACAATATTGTAGATCATTGGTGTGAAAAGTGATTTTCCACACTCGTTATGTACGGCAGTAAGTTGCTTGCATCAAATTTTTTAACATTTTTCTGATTAAACTCTTCGTTCATCGGAGTGTAAGTGTTAATGAACAACTGAAGCCTGATAGCATTTACGTAAATTATTCCGGAAAAGTTGTAAACTTCATTAATAAATTTATGTGTTGTGTTAAATTCATTTTGCTTTAGGTCTAATTCACAAATTAAAATCGACCCCACTAAATTGGATAATTGCTTGTTGGTACTCTTCATTTTTCTTCGCTATATTAAATGGCCTTTTAAAAAAAGCAAGATTGTCAACACATCCTGTTATAACAAGAAACCCTGGTAAGCTTAAACACAACGACGGTCCTAACTGTTCATAAATCTTAGTTACGTCAACATATCTTAGCTTATTTCCAGTGCCAGTGACGTAAAAGTGTAATGCAGTGCAAATACTTTAGCATCCTCCCCTTTATTCTATCTCAATAACTGATATAAGTAAGAACTATTGCTCAATTCTTTTGATAGATTGAACCTCAATCTTGTTTTTAAATAACAATAATAATAAAATTATAAAACTATGGCAGTCACCCATGCACTGCGTTTTAGATATTTCAAAATAAAAAGCCATTGGTGTTGGTTAATTATATTTCTCCACAAAGCATATTGTTATTAAGTAATGTTATAAAATGTATGTACAGAGGTGTATTTACAAGAAACAAAGGTAAGTATCGGGCAAGTTAATTTGACATATATGACATTTTGTTACAATGAAATAATATGTTTACATGAAAAAATTTTTGGACTAACTGAAATAAATTAAAAATGTAAATAAAATTATTAAAATAAATAAAACTAAATGCTTTTTAACGTAAGTGTAAAATATGATTACAATATTTTTGAATTATTTGTGTATATTTTTAAAAATAAGTGTACATTTTTAATAAAAGGAGATTTTCGTGGATAAATACAAGACTCAGAAGTGAAATTTATTTACCAGTTACATCAAAAAAAGTAATTTACTGTAATGTGAACCATTTCATTATTCAGTCATGATCTAATCCTCCAAGTCCGTCTCTGTCTTATTTGGCCATTGATGCTCAACTTGTCCAATTATCATACATAATTAAACCCCTTAAGACCAAACCTATGTGACGATTATGGCGGACGAGCTTTCAATTAATGTTCGAGAAAGAACGGGATAATGTTTCTAGAGTATTTGGTGAATATTCTGGCACATTCGCCAATATTTAAAATTTGTATATAAATACTGATGGAGGATGAACAAAGTTAGTTATTATATGGACAGTGAAGATAAATGCGGATGCGCTTTCAAGATATTTCCAGAGTCAACGTGATAATGTTTCTAGTATTGGTGACCATTGGTGAACGTTCTAGTACCTTCACCAAAGTTCTAAAGTGTATATAAATATTGGTGGAGGCACAACGCAGTAGTCAGTTATAGACAAGACAGTGAAGATAAATAGTGAACAATTCAAAGACATTCGAAATATATATAAATAAGAATAGTATTGTTTAAAATAAATAGGTGTTTAAATTGTTAATAAATAAAATGTTGCTTAAAATAAAAAAACATCAAATTACCTACACTTTTTAATAATTTGGCGGAGAACATCAAATCCTGCCGAAATCTTAACGATTTTAAAATAATATTTAAAATTTTTAATTTCTATCAATTAATTTGTTTTATATTTAGTTTTTAATATACATTGAGTATTTTCTAATACAACAATATATTGTCAAATAGAAATATGTAAACAAACGATAAAAACATAATTTTAGAGTTAACAATTTTAGTTTAAATTTGATCAAGCTACGTATTTTCTAAAACCGTTCCTGCAACATTTCAATCATTTCCGCTTTAAGTGGCATTCATAAAATTTCCAATATTCGTACCGACCCCAAAGTAGCCCACTATTTTCAATGCAAATTTAACATATTTCCGATGCATTCATTCTTATTTAAAAATATTCAAATGCTGCCGACAAGAAGTATCGTTGAACGGTTGAAATTTGCGAGAGCTGCACCCGCACCAAACTTTAACTTTCTGATATGTAAATACCAAGCAGAAGAGACATCGGGAATTTACAACCATCTGGACTTACTTGACGGAAAGTAAACTTCTGCCAGTCAAGCCACCACATAATATGCGGTCGCGAACCCACCATGGATAACATCTTCCTCAGTTTTGTGGTAATTTTCTCCGAAACGGATCTTTATTGAAGTCGAAGAAGTTTCGCCTGTTTAAGCGAACGAACGGTTCGAGTTTGTAACGAATTTTTGTTTTTCGGCAGTTAGTTGTTAGTCGCAAACAAAGTTTCGTAATTATGCAATATGTTATGTAGACAAGTCAATTTAAATCCGAAAAGGAAGGTTTATTATAGTAAGGCGAATAAAAACAACATAATACGTCATTGTAAATTTTTTTTTATATATTTATTTCCAGCAAATATTTCGACTAAATATACTAGCTATCTATCTATTTCTCAGAATAATTTAAAGACTAAAAAAAAAAATGAAACAGGAAAAATAAAAACAAGAAAAATAAAAACAAGAAAAATAAAAACAAGAAAAATAAAAAAAAGAAAAATAAAAAAACGAAAAGAAGAAAAATAAAAAAATAAAACAAATAAAAAAGAAAAATAAAAAAAAAAATAAAACATAAAAAAAAGAAAAATAAAAAAAATAAAAATAAAAAAAGAATAATAAAAAAAAAGAAAACAAATGTAAATTACTAAAGACGGATTTTCTTAATAAGCATTGGAAGCTCCAAGTTAATCAACAGTATAAATATTAACGTAATGAAAAATGTTTATAAAAAGTAAGAAAATTCGAGAGACGCTAAAATGGTGGTTCCCACCTTATCGAGACTGAGGCCCACAAGGGTAATCTCGTAGCGTAACAAAAACGAGAAATGATTTAACTTGGAACGAAAGACTAAAAGCCGATAGTAGTATTAGGACGTTGTGCAATGACTCAGTGTTTTTAAGATGTTTCCACTAATGGTTTTTTTTTATTTGGCGCAGAACATGCGAAAACATATTGCTGAATGCGTTTTATCAATCGGTATAATACTGATCCAAACTTTTGTCTAATTACTGCTATAGCATTTGTAAGTGCGTATGATTTAGAAGATTATATGGAACCACTCAGTAAAGAGTTACCAGGAGAATTGCAACTGGTTTAAAGATAAATATGCAGGACGCATAAATAGGCGTGTAAATGGGAAAATAGAACCTCTGTTTTCACCAGAAATGTGAAATTTATATTACAGAAATATTGATGGAGGTGATCGAACCAATAACCCTTTCGAAAAGTATATTATTAATTCCAACTGAAATCTTTAAATGACTAATACGTTATTGCAACTATTTTTGCCCAAACAAATATAACGATACCCACTTTGTTTAAATTCATTAGTAAATCCTTTGCTTATTGATTTTTGACGATTTCACCCACTTGCAAACTTTATAAAGTATAAAGTTTGCAATATTTTTGGACGTACAAAATTTATTAGTCAATTTTTTATAATCATTCAGATTAACCTCATGACTTTAGGGAAACATTTTTTGATATTTTAGTTATGTGTTTTAAGTCTACTCCTTTTGCATAAATCTTTATTTCTAGTTCTCTTTAGTGCTATTTGCAATTTCCTATTAGATATCTGCGATTAGATGGAAAATTCAGATATGTTGGAAAACTATTAAAATAAGTAAGCAATATTGCTTGCTTGTTTGGGGTTCTATGACTGCGGATTTTACATCCATTCGCCTATCTTTATCGTTTTTAGTCCCTATTTTGATTTTACAATGTTTTATTTTCATGTAATTCCTACTAACTAAAATTTGTAATATAAGTAAATTATATTTTTTCCCCATTTTTTTTTTAAATCATATGTGATTTTCTCCACTTTAGAATACCGAAAATATGTCACATATGCGTTTAAACATGCACAGCATGCACAGCATGTTTTTCCAACATAATAAAATGCATAAAATACAACAGGTGGTATGTATATAATATCAAAAAATGGATGTCTTCTAACCTTAGCGAATTTCATCTGTGTCATTTGAGCTTCCTTAGAGGGCTGAAAATCTTTGCACAATTTATTTATTTTTTCATTAGCGAACATCGAATTTTCAAAGTGATGGTTGCTCTTTATGACCATGCATGTATTTTTTCTACATCGTTTAATAAATCAGCTCTATCACTAGTTTCCAACCACATCCTCACCCTAAAGAAAAACAATAATATCTGTAAATGTTTAATAAATTTTCATGTTTTATAGCCCAGATTATTAAATAAAAATAAACACATAATGTACGTACCTATTCACATCTTTCGGAATAATAAAAAACACTACCAATGTTTATGCAGTTTCTTACCGCAAAACTTAAAGAACTTATTGTTTGGAGCTCAGAGTCATATTCGACAAAATTCTGATCTGGAATCAATATCACAAAAAGTCGCTTGCAAAGCTACAATAGCTCTGGTAAATTGTAGAAGAATATGTGGGAATAACTGGGATCAATGCCCCAAAATGACATTATGATTATACACAAGGTTGTTAAGACCCATGGTAAATGGCAACTCACCGACATTTAGCGGCTCGCCTGTCTAAGTGCCACTGAGGTCATGAATAATACACCAGCTGCAGCAATAAAGATACTAATAAACCTTGCGCGACTGCACATCTTTATACAAGGCAAAACCAGCTCCGTTATTCACAGGTTAATGCAGGGACAAAACCCAATAGGCCAACTACATAGCGCTAACCATACAAGGCTATATCAGCAAGTAAATTGGGATAAAATTCTAGAAGTGCCTACTGATATACCCATAACCACATATAAATTTAAAAGAAACATTGAAATTCAAATAACAGCCAAGAATCCTGAAAACAGGGACCTCCCATACAGACTGAACTGGCATGTATAGACGGTTCAAAAATTAATTATGGAGCCGGTACTGGAATATATGGACCCAAGTCAAAAACAACGACTTCGCTTAGTCTAGGAGAATATGCAACAGTGTTTCAGGCCAAACTAATACCCATATAACACTATGCAGGAGAAATATTAACTCAGCAAGTATCAGGCAAAACTATTGCCTCTACTCTGATAGTCAATCAGTTCCAATAGCAATTCTTTCATCAGAAATCAAATCACGGCTAGTCAAAGATTGTCTAGAAGACCAGGCAGTCTAAGTAGTCAGAACAAGGTAACCCTAGCCACGAAGGATATCAGGGCAACGAAAATGCTGACAAATTTACCAGATAAAGCCATTGCAGATAAGGCCCCGAGCCCTTCTACGGAGTTGCTAAGGCATTGTGCAAGGCATCCTTTAAACCAATGGACGCAAAAAGAGTCTCGAGACTAAGTCAGGCCAAACAGTTTATCAGGGAACCATCGGTCAAGTACACGAAAGACTTACTGGATCAAAAACGTTAGGATAACAATAGGTCTTCTAACCGGACACTGACGCCTAAGAAGGCACATCAATGTCATCAATCCAGCAGAAAAAGCAACTTTGTGCAAGTTCTGTGAAGAAGAATTAGAAACATCAGTCCACGTCCTGTGCCAATGTATAGGCCTGGCTAGATTGTGGTTTCTAACATTAGGCGAAGAAAAGCCAAATGCATGAGACTAAATATGAGAGTCATTTTCAAAGCTACTAGTCTAATATAAAAGACTAAGCTAGACGACATATTCTAAGAAAACCGCAATCTCACAATAGATCTGACAAAGTCGCGGTGGACAAGGACAAATAATGTCCAACTCCTTTTGTTTGTTTCTTATAATACAATAGTTGCAGTTTCAACAATATTATAATATTAATATTTTAAAATCTAACATTATACTCTAATCTATAGTTACATATCCAACAATATTATAATATTTTAAAATCTAACATTTCCAAACTTACTGAATACGTTTTTCCAAACGGCCCTGACTTAGATAAAATAACAAAAATCCCTTCCTGCCAAAATGCGCGGCAGGCGATACGCGAACTTTCAATTAAATGCCAAGGTAAGTATCTGGTGTTGAATAAAGGAGGCCCTACACGCTACGATTTTTGTGAGTATTGAACTGTACATACCATCGGTTCAGTCCATAACTGAACGTGCTGAAAGTGCTCGATCTGACTTACATCTGGCGACTCCTCTTTTGTCCTCCTTTGTCTAATCCCAGGATGAAGACTGAACTGAGCTGATTAAATCATGCTTTTAAATCAGAACTGTGCGTTTTGGTCTACATATCATGTTGGAGCGTGTAAGGCCTCCATAAGCTGTGACATTGTAAAGAAGGCCCTACATGTTACGAATTTTGTTAGATTTGAACTGTACAGTCTATCGATTTAGTCCATAGCAACGTGAATTGCTCAATCTGATTTGCATCAAGCCTCTCTTCTTTTGTCCTCTTTTGTCCTTTTTGGTCCTCTTTTGTCCTTTTTAGTCCTCTTTTGTCCTGTTTTGTCCTATTTGGTCCTCTTTTGTCCTCCTTTGTCCTCCTTTGTCCTCTTTTGTCCTCTTTTGTCCTCTTTTGGCCTCTTTTGTCCTCTTTTGTCCTCTTTTGTCCTCTTTTGTCCTTATTTGTCCTCTTTTGTCCTCTTTTGTCCTTATTTGTCCTCTTTTGTCCTCTTTTGTCCTCTTTTGTCCTCTTTTGTCCTCTTTTGTCCTCTTTTGTCCTCTTTTGTCCTCTTTTGTCCTCTTTTGTCCTCTTTTGTCCTCTTTTGTCCTCTTTTGTCCTCTTTTGTCCTCTTTTGTCCTCTTTTGTCCTCTTTTGTCCTCTTTTGTCCTCTTTTGTCCTCTTTTGTCCTCTTTTGTCCTCTTTTGTCCTCTTTTGTCCTCTTTTGTCCTCTTTTGTCCTCTTTTGTCCTCTTTTGTCCTCTTTTGTCCTCTTTTGTCCTCTTTTGTCCTCTTTTGTCCTCTTTTGTCCTCTTTTGTCCTCTTTTGTCCTCTTTTGTCCTCTTTTGTCCTCTTTTGTCCTCTTTTGTCCTCTTTTGTCCTCTTTTGTCCTCTTTTGTCCCCTTTTGTCCTCTTTTGAACAAAGAAATGCCAATCTTACACAAGGATCTTACTTGTAAAGAAATTGTTGCGTAGGATATTTTTGATTTTCTATAAAACAGTAAGTCAGATTTTGTAAAAGCCTGGTTTATTACCAGAAATACAGCGAATACTTTTATCTTTAGTATATTAAATTATTTTATTGGTGATTCGTTGTACTTGTACTATAGTGATCATTGATAACTATTTTTAGGTTTGTTTTTATTATATCTAATATTTTGAAAAAAATAGGAATAAAGCAGATAGATCTAATAGAGTTAACATTTTCGGTAGCGTTTTCATTAAACTAACATTACATGGGCTACTTTATTCGAATAAGATTATAGCATTTATTAGGTCATATCCGGAAGACTTTATTGAGATTGCGATCTTTAATAGCTTTGAAAACTTAATTGGTTGTTATTTATTGTTGGTGAGTAAGATTAAAATACATTATTGCATTATTTTATTATTTTCGATACTGTATAACAGATAAGAAAAACGTAGGATAATCTTTAGACCCTTTGTATGCTTTAAAAAATAATTTACAAACAACTTTTAAACAGACCGTTCCCTACAATAACGCGAGTAAAGTATTTTCCCAATTAACATCCCCTTCTTTACATCTTCAGATAATACGACTAATCATCCATTTCGAAAGGAAATTGTTATTAAATAAGGATCAAAACAAAGAAAAAATAAGCAGTAACGATGCGAGGGCGGGATTACGATCTCTTTAAAGCCCTTTTTACCAGTAGCGTTGTTTAAGAACAAAAGGGAAAAATTCATTTTGTATATTTTTAAATAAATTTATTTGTTATAGTTTTTTTTCAGAAAAATAAATAAATATATTATCAGCAAAAGTAACTGTTACCCTATTTGCCCTTTAACGTATACTATTTTACGTTTACACGTAAGAGAAATATGTCCGTACGACGCTACCTATCCTGTAGGATACCTCTTCCATAGATGAGATTACTTTATTTACTTTTTAATTTTATTGTCTAGGTTTCTTAAATAGTCTCTTACCCAGTCTAAAATTTAATGAAAAATCCGAGCTAAAAACCATAAAATATTTAATATTTTTTATTATTTTCCTAATAACCTTCCCTTATCTACAGTATAAATTATATAACGTATAAATAGTTTTTATTATTTGATTTTGCTTACTTATACCATAATTATTTTTTTTACAAATCTATTGAAACAGAATTTTCTGGTCGTTTGGTCTCAGTAGTAGAAATTAAATTTAATTAAACCCCTGTCACCATAAAAATACTGTCACACACTGTGTCCAAAAATCGTGTATCTATACTGGTCTCTTATTATACTCTTCACTCTTGTCTGCGAAGAGTATTATACGTCCGTCCGTTCGATGTCACGTTTTTTGTCCGCACGATAAATCAAAAAACATAATAATTTGAAAATTTCAGGAATAATCAAGCTCTATAAGGGGACGAAACGTATCGTCTTTAAAAAAAAAATTTAGTTAATATGTTAAAGGGGGTTGATATATTAAAAATCCTAACTTAAAAACGAAAACTGAGATCAATTTGAAATTTTTAACAAATACCTACCAAATCACCTTAAATTTACCTTCTTGAAAAATAAAAATATCCCACATATCTTACCTCACTAACCCCATTTGACAAATATTCAATGAATACTCTGCTTATTAAAACAATGCTCAGCTATATTCTCTTCAAATTCGATGATTACTCGCAAATGTATACTGATGCTTCAAAGATTGACAAAAGAAAGTGAGTTGCTGTTATGACGATTGCATCTAGTATTTTTTACATGCTATTTTAAAAATGTTCTATTTTCTATACCAAGCATTAATATTCGACAATTCTTCAACATTGCTGTTCTCAAAGACTTTCTTAGCTCTATATGCGCCTCAAAACGTATCTTTACTAACAAGCCCTTAAATATCAAACTAAAAGAAGAACTCTATTCGGCTCAGGTAAATCTGGATATACTCTCACATAAGAATAAGTGAAAATGAGCAAGCAGACATACTGGCCAAACAAAAATGATTAGTGCGTAGGAATCTAAGTAGCTTTATGTTTATTATAATTTTAACAAAATTAAAAACAAGTCATGGTCAATACTCCCGCAAAAATGTAGTGATCAACTTCTACTAACCAGGCTACGTTTGGGTCATATACGACTAACGCACAGTTACTTATTTAGTTTTAAAATCGAACTGAAATATATCTACTTCGATAGCAAACTGTTAAACATATACCTGTCCTTTTCTTAAACCTTAACGTTTTAGAGCAAAACTTCTCGCTGGTCCAATAGTTAATATTCTGGTTACTGCGTGTAATATAAAAAGTTTACAAATTTTTCTGAAATCTATAGTTCTACTAAATTCTATATACACTTCCCCAATAAATTAATGCACCATCAAAAAATAACAAAAAGTTTAAAGTAAATATTTGTCAAAACCACTTGTCTAATTTGGACGATATTTTTTTGAATAATAGGTTGTCTTTTCCAGAACTGTGTTTGCATAAAACTCTCTTTTTTATTAATGTAGCATTTATAGCGTAATTTTTTATAAAAGTTATAACACCCTGTAGAGTGCAACAGTTACATTACCAAGTTAGAATTGATATCACAATTTACCCTTATCTTTTCTTAAATTTTTTTTCTTTTATTTACTCCATTATCTTTTCTATTACACGAGAAACTCAATTTTATAACTTAACGTGACTTTACTTATTTTCATTAGCATTAAAAGCACTAAAGCATGCTATGGAAAAACCAGTAATTGTCAAATAAAAATGCGTATTGTCAGTATTAGTCTATACGTCATTGTTATTAATCAATACGCCACGAAGTCTTACTCGCGAAGAATGTTTCAAAAATGTTTGAAGAGGGTTGGAATTACCAAAGAATTGGTGAACGATTTGATGTAACTCACACAAGCATTTTACGAGTCATACAAAGATATAGAGACTGGAAATCATGGTCGTAGGTCGGGACAAGGAAGAAACCGAGTAACTACTCCAATTCAGGATCGATTTTTAAGATTGTCAGCAAGACAACGTGTTGTAATAGCTCGGACCCTTCAAACTCAGCTTCCGGGTGTTTATGGTTCAAAAGTTTTTACAGAAACTGTTCGTCAGCGATCAAGGCAACATAATTTGAGGCCTAGAATAGCTGCTTGAGGTCCAGCTCTAACTAGAGTTCATCGCAGAACGAGGGTAAATTTTACCAGAGAGCATAGTAACTGGTTAGAAGCTGAATGGCAACAGGTAATATTTACTGCTGAGTTTGACTTTGTTTGTATAACAATGACAGGCGTATGCGCGTATATCGACGCCCTAATGAACGGTATGATCAGTGTAATATCTCACATACAACATTATTTGGAGGAGAATCTCTGATGGTATGGGGAGACATTTCTTCGACTGGGCACACGGATCTTGTAATCCTAAATAAAAACCTTATACTAACAGGTACATATTGGGGATTTTAGACGAACATGTAGTGCCATTTGCACCATATATAGGGCAACGATATTTGTGGATGCAAGATAATGCCAGACCTCATGTTTCTCGAGTTGTGAGAAATTATCTAGGGGAAGTCTGTATGGCTACCATGACATGGCCAGCTCAAAGCCCGGATTTAAATCCGATAGAAAATCTCTGAGATACTCCTGGGAGAAGATTATAAGAGGAACGTAATATGAACTCTCTGGAAGATGTACGGCAGAAACTAATTTAAATATGCGAAGAATTGGACCAACATGACGTAAGGTCTCTTATTTTAAGTATGGCCCGCCATTGTCAAGAAGTTATTTGTGCCAGAGGCGGAAATACTCGCTACTGACACTTCCGTTTAACTTATTTCTTTACATTTTATTTCGTGTTTTCGTTGTTAAATTTTGATATTAATTTTTAATAAAATCATTTATGTTATAAAATAGTGTTTCTCGTATAATGGGAAAGATAATGGAGTAAAAAAAAATAAATTGTTAAGAATAGATAACGCTAAATTGTGATATCAATTCTAACTGGATAATGTAACTGTTGCACTATACAGCTTTACAACTTTTATGAAAAATCACGCTAGAACTGCTATTAAAAAAGAGTGTTTTATGCAAACACAGTTGGCCTACCGAGGTTCTAAAAGAAAAAGAAAAAAAAATGGTCCAAATCAGACGACTGGTTTCGACAAATATTTACTTTAAAGTTTTTGTTCTTTTTTAATGGTGCTTTAATTTATTGGGAAAGTGTGATTATACTTTAATTGTCAATTTGTATTCCACAAATTTGTAACTTACAATTCGCTAATAACATATTTTTGTGGTTAATGCAATTTCATTTATTGCGAAGAAAAACATTTTTCTAATATATTTTCAATTGATAAAATTTATTAATTACAATACTTTTTCTAATTAAATTGCCATTAAATTACATATTTTTCGCAACACTATGATCATAACTTGAATCCTTTATTCGGGAAATCACAGTATAAATTTATTGGAGGAAATACAACACAATTTTCTTAAATATTTGTATATTATATTTAATGGAATTTATTAAGAAATGTTCACCAATCTGTTTTGATATATCGTTGCAATGTTCACTTCTTACAACTATGAAGAATACAGTCATAAGATCTAAAGTTTCTTTATAAATTGGTACATAACTCTATTAATTCTCAAAATTTTGTTTGTCTAGTTTCACCTTCATAGAATTCCTCTGGAATAATTACTTCGTTTCTGCTCTCCATTATTTCCTTAATTTTACACCTAAATGTCTATCAATGGGTAAAGTTAAAATTTAATACTGGAATTATCTGTTGTCCCGCCGCTGGTTTTCTCTCTTTAAAATGTATTCAGGAAAAACAGCATTTCGTTGGTATTTATCCGACATGACCTCGGGTGCCACTCGAACTTTACAGGTAACTTAGTATATTTAAGAACTTTTCTCAATAACATTTGAAAAGTTAAACAATGCGGCTTGTTAAGGAAACTTCTCCATACCGTCTGCCTTCCAAAATAAACAAAACGGTGTTTTGTTTTTTACTCTTTTTCCACCTTATCTTATCTTAGAGATCACTTTTATCTTAGAAAACAAAGATGATGCAACAATGGCTCGTTATTGGAATATTTCGTAGTTAGGAGGCATGTACCCGGAAGCAGATCCGAAAGAAATATGTTTCGTTAAATAACGTCTAGACGAAAGAGATGTTCAAATTCTTAAGAAGTATGTAGGAGTTATTAAACTAATGGCGTACTATTTGTATTTAATACATTTTTTGAGATTTTATAGTATCAATATCGTATATCTGTAACGTGTGGAGGGTGGGTTACCCCCACGGCACTTAGGCCTCATCAGGCCCATTGTGCATCCTGCTAAGATGATAGGCACCTCCTAGCTCGTGAGCCAGCTTACAGATATAATGTAGTTGACAACGTTGCCAAGAGGTGCTTCTCTTATATCGGCCGGTGTTAGCCGATACTCGCCGAACACAAATCTTCCAATACATGAGAGCGTCGAGCGATCGTAAAGGATATGCTTGATGGTCTCATCTTCTTGTTCGCACCCTCTGCAGAGTGCGGATTCTGACAGCCCCATAATATTGAAATGCTTCCGTATTTAGCAATGACCAGTCAGAATGCCTGTGACTATAGACGCAAATTCTGTCTAGTCATAGTCAAGTATTTGTTTGCTGTAGTGTTGTCAGGATAACTTAAAAACTCCCTGGCAACTCTGCAGTTTCTTATTTCGTCTCATCTTTCCTTGAATTTTATATGGGAATGTTCTTTAATTAGGTCTGTCACTACTGATTTGGTCGAGCCAATAGAAGGGCCAGGTCCAAAAAGTATTTAGTTGTCTGCTTTCTTGACTAGTGAATTAGCAAGACGGTTTCCTTTCGATGTGGCGTGATCTTTGATCCATCTTAAGGTGGCCACATTATTGATGGTTACTTCGGCCAAAGCTTCGTGACATTCTAGTACTAACCCTAAAAAAAAATTAGTAGTCTGTTCAGGTTGAGTAGGGCTTGTCTGCTATCTGTATAGATGAGCATATTCCTTCCAGTGATATTCTTTCTGGTTATTTTTTTTTGCTGCTAAGAGAATCCCCGTTAGCTCTGTTTGAACTACACTGGCACTATTGATCACAGACAATTTTATGTTTAGGTTTAAAAATCTGGAGTATATTTCACATCCTGATTCTGGTTTTGTTTTGGAACCGTCGGTTTAGATGTAAATCGTACCTG
Source organism: Psylliodes chrysocephalus (assembly GCA_927349885.1). NCBI lineage: Eukaryota > Metazoa > Arthropoda > Insecta > Coleoptera > Chrysomelidae > Psylliodes > Psylliodes chrysocephalus. Next base: position 37,902,494 of record OV651817.1, read on the forward strand.
CCACTTCTGGCTCTTCTATTAGTTCTATTATAACTTTGTATGGCTTATGGAAGATATATCTCGGTGAGATGGAGTCCATGTTCGCTTGAAGCAGTGGGAGCGTATCGAGCGCCTCCTGCCAAAAGCGACGTCTCGCCTCACCAGATCCTACATAACGTTATATTCCAACCGTGCGGAGGCGTGTTATTGTCGTCAGAGCAACCTCTTTGATATAAATATCAAGCGTAGTGAGACTAAGAATGACTTCCATGGCTCTCATTGGTGTTGTTTTCATGGCTCCTGTTATGTTGAGACATGTTGTTCTTTGAATTTGTTCTAGTTTACGGATAGCTGTTAATTTTTGGATTTTCGGTACCCAGACAACTGTAGCGTATGTTAGCATAGGTCTTATGCTAGCCGTGTAAGTCCATGCGACGACTCTGGAAAAGAAACCCTAGGTACGCCCCACGGTTTGGTGGCATTGTTCATAAGCAATGTACGCTCTTTTAACTGTGTTTTCTTAGTGCAATTTTCATGTTAACTTGCTGTTAAAGGTGAGACCTAGGTACTTCACCTCTGTTGCAAAGTTTAGTTTTGTGTTTCGGAGTTCTGGAGATTTTAATTTCATTTTCATCCTTTTCCTTGTGAAAAGGACAATTTCTGTCTTCTTGGAATGGTCCTTGCACCACACTGTTCTATAAATTTAAGAGCTACTTGCATTCTTTCGGAGAGTATGCTCTCAAAATTCTCTGTTTGCACAATGACCAGGTCATCTGCATATGCTATTGTGTATTGACTGTCATTATTAAGGCGGCTGATGAGGGTGTCGATGACCATATTCCACAGTAGAGGTGATAGCACCTCTCCCTGTGGACATCCTCTTGCAACCAAGCCTCTTATATTCACATCTTCTACACTAATGTTTACTGCTCGCTTTGAAAGCATGTTATGTATCCACCCACTAACCATTTGTGGAACATTCCTGTTGGTTAGTGAGTGTGTTATCTTGGGGAAGGTGGTTTTATCAAAAGCACCTTCTATGTCTATGAAAACACCCAAGGCGGACTCCTTATTGTCCAGGGATCTTTTTATCTGGTCAGCAACTAGATGAAAGGCTGAATCAGTAGATCTGCCTGAGGTGTATGCATGTTGGTTTGGGTGTAGTGGTGTTTTTGTAATCACCGCATACCTTATGTACCTTTCGCATAGCCTTTCCAATGTCTTTATGGAAAACGATGTCAGACTAATTGGTCGTTTTGGGACCGTGTAATCCATCCTTCAGGTTTGGATATAAATACCACTTTTGCCTCTATCCATTTTTTGGTGATATACTTCTAGCTATCATGATTAATTTAACAACAAGTGGTTGAAAATAAGTATTATATTCTATCTATGCGAGCAACAATGAAGTGGACTATCAAATTATGGATGCAAGTACTTTTAAATATAATTTAATTAGCTATTGTGTTTAAATATGGTTCACTTGTTTTTGAGGTAAAATATAATTTATTTCAAAGAGAGATTTAAAGAGTTAGGGATGTCGTTAATCACATTGCCGTAATCTCTTGTCGACCAGGTATATGACGTTCAATGGTATGGCATGGTTCGGAGAAAAATTAACTATTGAATTAATTAAACGGTACGGATCACTAGTGGTTGGACTAAAAGTTAACTCTTACTCTCTTGCGCATCGAAGACTAGACAATCAGTGATCTAAAATATTAATTTTGACTTTTTATAAAATTGAAATTTATTTAAAGATAATGTGTAGATTCGGACTAGGAAAAATGTTAAAAAATAAACATTTAAGATTATAAAAGATAAGAATAATATGCTCTTAGCACAGATAGTAAATATAAAATATTACTAACCTTGTATTACGTCACTTCAATAAAAATCCTTAATTGGAATCAAGTGGCAGATTTTATTGCGGTTGTTAGGCAACGAGTTTGTTGATGGGACTCCATTTTGTAACGTGATACTTGATATTTTATTAATTTGTTATAAGCTTAAGTGATTTTGGGAGTGGGTCAGGTTATTAAATAACTCGAATTACCTTGAAAAAGTAGTTGGGCACCACTATATTTAGAACTTACTATACTTTAGATTAGTGATCAAAATATAGAAAATCAATAACCCCTAACAAATTATATTTAAACCAAGTTTTAGATAAGGTACTAACAAATTCTAATTCAGAGAGATTTACTTAATTCAAATTTAGATTATTTATTATCTATTTGTTATAGTGTTTTAAGCTCAATTGATTTTGGGAGTGGGTCAGGTCATTAAATAACTCGAATTACCGCGAAAAAGAAGTTGGGCACCACTATATTTTAAACTTAGTATACTTTAGATTAGTGATAAAAATATAGAAAATCACTAACCATAAAGCCTCGTGTCCACTTGCAGGTAACTTGGGAAAGTTTTTTTACCAAGTACTTGCCGGCGTGTCTACACTGTAGTCTAATTGTTTTGAAATTTATTGCAGCAAATTATTGTAGTAAGTTCGTTTGCTTCAGTAACGTGTACACACTAGTACTATGGTTTATTTAGTTAATAAAATGAAATTTTGAATTTTTACAATCATTTAAAAGGGCGTTAAGTTAATAAACATTTAAAATGTATAAAATTGGTCGTTAAATAGTCTGGCCACGAGACAACTCTTATAATAAAATTAATATAAAATAACTTTGAGAATCGATATTTAGAGGATTTAGGATGATATTTAGGTTTTGATATTTAGGTTTTTAGTTTTTTTTTTATATGGCGAATTGTAAATAATTCCAAGCATATGTCAAACGGCTAGCGTGGGAAAATGGTGGCATTTTCCATACCGTTTTCCTGCAACTTTCCGACGCAAGCCTTCGTTTCATCCACATCCGATACTCATGCCAATTTTATTATTACGTCTAACACATTAATAACATTCTATGGTTAAAAAAGCTTGAATGAAAAACTAACTCAAAAAACAAAAAAAAATTGCGGTAATTTTTCCGACTCCAAAATGCACTTATTAATTCGCGCCATTCAAGCCAATATGTTTTTCGGGTTAGTGACGATGTATGTATTCATACTTTCGACGGGTTTGTGTGTAAAAATCAGTTTGTACAAGATTACGCCCTTATTTAAACCCTTTAGCCACTTACAACATTAAAGCCTTTGGTTATTCGAAGCCTAGTTGTACTAATTAATCATATTCCACACGATGTATGGAATAGGTTTTCTACACGAGTGGCACACTATACTTTTTCTACGACCTCAATTATTGAAACTCAAATTACACATTTTTTTTAAATAATTTTGTGGTAAATATGTATTATTGTTATGTTTTTTAAATTTATTATATATTTTTTTCTTTAACCTAAATTTAATTTAAATTTTAAAATGTTTAATTCATTCAATTATTTTTTTGCTATACACTAGCAATTTGTAGCACACCTACCCAGTGGTAATTTTTCCATTTACGACAGCCTTTTTACGAATATTCTAGCACCTTCTAAATTACCACGGTTTGGATTTTAATGTCTAATTCTGTTCCATTTTATCAGGTATCGATAACAAAGCGGGTAATAAAAGATTTTACTTTTTCCATTTCGTTTTTTATCTTATTAGATCGAAACCGTCCAATTTAATTTGAAAATAAAATCTGAAAAAAAGAGAGGGAACGTCATTAAAGCGACTTTAGCGCTTTGACAAAAATAAAATGACACGAAAAACTCATTTTGTTAACATATAACGGTGAAGGACCCATTACACATTTTTATTTATATTGGTTCAATATATCTTCGCTTTTATAGGCAAAATGGCAGCTATTAGAAATCAAGAAAGCCGTGGATTGGTCGTCTAGAAATTTCGCGCCACTATATGTATTATAACTTTATGATGTTATAATAAAGTTCATCGTGAGAATTTTATTATGGAAGCATTATTTTTAAGCACCGGCACATATTGCGGAGACGATATAGGATATTCGGTTTACAGGGTGACCCATTAGCAATCAACAAGAACTCTTTGAAAACAACACTTTCGGGAGTGATACCACTATAGTTGAATACCGAAATAAAAGATAGTAAGTTAATGTGTGAAGATTGTTGTCATATATCATTGTTATAAAGTTTGGAAAAATATTTGGAGGTTACTTAACAAAAGTTTGTTTCAGTGGTGGGCATATATTGCAATTGCATACCAGGATCCGTAAATAAGGTCGACCTTCACCCATCTGTTTAATGGATAAAAGTTTTTTTTATATAATATATAAAATGTTTTTAAATATACCGCAAATGGGTTGCCAAAAAAAATACGGTCACGGCCATTTTCTACTTGCCTTTCTGTGTACAGATAAGGAAAGTAAAAGAATCATAATAAAAGTTGCTTATGATGTAATTCTCTATTATTTTGTCTTTATACATGATTTCCCCAAAATTTCCTTGAAATATTTGAGGATAAGTGCAAATTTTGAATTTTGAAGATAACTCGAAAACGGATCAAAAAAAATACGAAATTTTAAACTTAAGATTTAATCCATCCTGCGGTGAGCAAACTAAAGGTTACAGGGTGTCGTTTTTTTTTTACTTTAAGAAAATAAGTCTGGACCGTATTTTCTTAGGCTACTCATTTGCGGTATATTTATAAACATATTTTATTTAATAAAAAGAAACTTTCATCCATTAAACATATGGGTGAAGGTCGACCTTACTTCGGATCTTAGACTATATGGCACCTCTGTCAGGATTCTTCACACATTCTTGGCAATAAATTACTGTCTATTTTACCGGTACTCAGCTATAGTACTAAAATTACCGATAATTTTTTTGAAACCGTTTGTTTATAATATTAATTATATTTGTTAAAGTTTTTATAAAAAATATATTGTAAATTTTAAAACTCAAGCTGTGTTTAGAAAGAATATTTTAACCAAGCAATCCAATGACTACAGTACCGTTAAAAACATACGTATTTGAACATAGTGACTTTACTGGTAATTTAGGTTGCAAATCAATTTAATATACACACAATATTAAGTAGTCGAGGTGTGCTCCAACATAAACTAAATCTATTTACATAGGTACTGTCGGGATTCTGCGCAGTCTAGAGTTCGTGTTCCAACAAACTTCAGACCCAAAACTGTACGAAGACCTTAGACAAAGATAGTCTAAGATAGAAACATAGTGTTTTTTCCAACCAAAACTAATTACAAAGTCATTTGTGTACTCGCAAAACAGTTCCTGGTTTTTATATCATATTATGTAAGATAGACTCGCATTTCACACTGTATAACCAATACACCGTCTGTCCGTATGATATATCAGACGGGAAAAGGTGGATCGTACGTCGCACATAACCGTAGTGTTTCGAAAGGGTTCATTTTGATTTTATAAAAATTATTTATTGATTAAATCTTAATACCATATACACGTTCAATAGGTCTTCTGTATCAAAGGTAAATATAACGAAACAATGTTCAATATATACAGATGGTATTGAAAAAACTATTCTGTATATTTTCTTGTAGATTAAAATTGCAGCTCTAATTGGAGAAACAGTTTTGTTAGTATTTAAAACAACGACGACAAAACTACTGGACTAATCCATTTATTCAAAATTAAACCCTTATTAATTTCAATAATTCAGATTGTTTTATATTACGCAGACAGAGCTGTCGCATCTGCTGCCAAACTAGAAAGAACAAGACGGCTGATAATTTGAGTGGGTATAATTTGTGCGAATTTGTTTATCGTTCACTGCTACACTCTAGATGAAAAGGAAAAGACCTTATATTTGTGTCTATCGTTTTTGACTTTTGTCAATCTAGTTTAGTCTTCATAGATTTTGTTTAGTATCATTTATTTTATTTTATGGTTTATTATTGTAATAGTGCGGCTGTTAAATTTATTAAAAATGTTTTCCAATATAACCGAGTTTCTAGTTGAGTCCCAATCCCCGACAGGTTGTCAATTACTAGTTTTCGACAGATTTTCAACTACTATTTTTTGACAGATTTGAAAATAAGCCATGGATTGGTTTATGTATTGTTCCAAGATCGTTTTTGAAAAAAACTTATAATAATTCATAATAATAGATTCATGACTTTATTAACAATTATACATGTTGATTACAAAACTTAATCAAATATTTTAATAAGTTGAACACAATTATTATTAGATGAAACTATAAGAAAAAATAAATAATTTTATATAATTAATGCAGTTATATAATAATTAGGTACTTACTTACTTGACACTAATCATTGTGATGTTTGCATCAACCATTTATTTTCGTATAGTAACCATTAAATTTGTTTTAAGATCCAATTTAAATAGTGAATTAGTATTTGGAGTCTAACAGATAGTAAACACATACGAGTCATCATAGACAAATATCCAAAATCTTATATCTACTTCAGTTCTGACATTAATAACATAGTTTCATTAAAAATATTATAAACGCATTTAAACATTCATTTATCAAAAATATATAAAACTTTAACAATTAATAGTCCATTTTTTATCCCTATTCAAATTTAAAGTACCTTAGCCTTAGATGCCCGTTTATAGACTAATTGGACCAAATGAAACCGCTCTTGATTTTTAGTTGTTATAACAAATTTAAGTCATTAATAAGGTTTTAAACTATGTGAGTAACTTTGTTACCAATGAATTTAAATTAAAATTAAATTAATAAGTATTAACTCAAAATTAGCTAATTATGAACGGAATATTATTAGTATCTGGTTTAAATCATTGACGTATAGTAAGATTAGAACTTCGTGGTTCTCTTGTGAGACGGATTGCTCAACATTTCAATAACAAATGTAAATCATACATTTTATGTATGTATACGTCACTACTCGTATAACCAGAAAATATTGAAAGTCTTTATCTATCTGATCGAGAACAGACAAAGCATAGTAACGGGAATCCTTACAGAATATTTTCGACTTAAAAAAATTCTGTAATAAACTGGGACTGGTCAAAGATAGTCAGTAGAGTCTGTAAGAAGGAGGACGATATCGTCATTTACATTTAACTGAATATATAACATTCCAGAATCCAATGACACTATAAGCATACCAATTTGGAAAGGATAATCTTCCTGGAGTCACTCAATAATCCTACATTTTCTTAAGAAGACTGAATTGAAAGGGTCGTTATAGACATTTAAAATATTTCTTCGGTGCCTTAGCGACATAAAGAGGTACAATATATCTGTTGTCGCAGTGTATTAATATCACATAAATAACTTCTTGTACGCGTTAATGGTGAAGTTAACAGTAACGCATAAGCCATACATTAAGAGTGATCTATTCTAGTTTGGGAAGTACATCACCTTTTTTATCATTTACATTGGTGGTTTGTCTAAGGTTACAATCCCTCCAATATCACAGTGATTGATCATTCAGTTATGACATCAGGACAGCCTGAGAAAATATCCTTAAATATGCCAGCATCTGATCGTCTGGCCGTCAGAATAAATCACTATTTGATGGCTGGAGTATCTTGTCAGATATTTCCTTAAGGCCGAAAATACCTATCCACCGTTCTGGAAACATCTGTTGTATAGAGACAAAATTTCATTTGCCATTAAATAGGTATTATAAAATTTTTCACAAAAATGTGTTATTTTTTTTAAATATAAAAAATATTCATCTAGAATAGATGAAATGAGGGTGGGAAGTGAGGGCGGGAAGTAGAGGTGTGTAATGTGACACTTTCCAACCTTCAATGACGTTAGTAATGACAACATTACATATATGGTTGTAAACAAAATATATTATATACTAGTAGAACCTCCCTGTAACACGGAAAATGCAATATACATGTTTAGAAAAATTCTAATATTTTTCGCGATATTTCATAATTTGCGAAACCAAAACCAGATGCTGTATCAGACATCGTAAACATTCTATTTTTTAATTATACCCGGTTATAATTTAAGCCATAAACATTGAATATTTACCATTATAAACCGCATTATAACCGGCCAGGGTTTGCTAGTTAAAACACCGCATGTTGCACACATTATCCACGACTATCAAACTTGGTGTTTGGCCATTTTATCATCAAATAATATTTAGCCGGTCATAAGGCATTTCCGTTAAATTAAATATTATTTCTTACTTAAAATATCCTCGAAATGGTTATGATGGATATAAAAATATTCAAACATATTCAGAATTTCAAAAATAAAAACCAAAATTAATAGAATCATAAACTTTATATGTCTAGAATTAATACAAGCTCATTATATGCTATAGGTTTCTCAGGTGTTTTTATGTTCGGAGAGACAAATAAAAACCTATAAAAATTAAAATACAATATTAATATTTTAATAATTTTAATGAATGGTAGTGCAATTAATCGATCAATAAATTATAAGGTAGCAATTCTTTATATATGTATACTTATTATTGGTATAGATATTTTTGGATGCCAAAAGTATACGTCATGTATTTTTTGTTTGTCAAAATTATATTTATTAATGCTAAGGTACTTGTATTTCTGGAAATACTTTTTTTTACCATCCATTAGGTATCATTATTTTCATTCCTTATTCTTGCGCTATACAAACTACTAAAATATTAACTATACTAATAAATTCTGATTTTCTAAATTACTAATAATTTTTTTCTAAATCAATTTAGTCTTCCATAAATTATAATTCTCTAAATTTATATTACAAATTGTTTTTTATTCTTTTGTTAAATTTCAAATTATCATTCATTAAAAAAATTTATTTTCATCCTTGTTCTGACTCTTTTCTTTTTAGTTACGCTCGATTATTGACTCTACCTCATTATTTGTTTTTCTTGTTGTTCCAATCCATTTGTTTCTTTTCATGATTCTATATATTTTTTCCCATTTTTTTTATTGTTTATTTTTTCTTTTTGCTCTCTCATCAATAATGTATCTTCTTTAAATTCTTTGTTTACTTCTTCAATTTTTATAATTATTTTATTTTCTGTTTCTTCTCCTATTTTGCTAATAATATATTTATGTCGGCCTATTTCTAATTACGAGATTTAAACGCAGACGCTGGTGAGTATGCTACCCCAATAACTAGAAATTTGGACGAATCCCTTGGTGTTCCAGCCAGAGATAGGGATCCTTAACGAGCCTAATATCCATGCGCGCTGTTGTATATAACTAAACAAACTATTCGGACGTACACCAACTATCATTCAAAAATGATTACCTATCCAACTACTGTGCTGAGACTGGCTTGACTGCAGATATTGGTACAAAATAAGTAAACCTGCTAATTCAGGCCGTTGCCCCTATATTTTTTCCTTATTTCATTATAATTTGTATGGTCTTTACTGTTTTTTGTATAATATTTGTCTTTTTATAATTATTATAATATCTTATAATGTCATCCATTTTCTTTTTTTTTTTTTTTTTTTTCGTTTTCATAATCTACTTGCACTTTATTTTTTCCTCTCATTGTTATTTTTATACTGTTATTTGTTGGTTCTATATTTTCATCTATTTTTCACTGATAACCCTTAAACAATCCTATTAAATTCAAATTCCAATTTAGGAAACTTAAACACCCCAGTATTGATAAATATAATTTTGACCTACACAGATTTCAATATATTAATCTTAAATCCAATTAACCGTTAGGTGTTAGGTGAGATGAAATAATCTACCTTTCTTAATAAAAAAGTTCTTTTGTTAATTACCAATATGCTAGCAGCTTTTTAAGCTATTGCATAGCTTATCGAGGACTTTGAGCGCGACGACCGAATCAAGAAATTCCGTAACCAAAATAAACCCCCCACTCCGACCAAAAAGCGGTGCGGCGTTGAAAGTCGTGGCAGGTTTTATCCGACCCTATTCGTATTAGTATGAAGCGGAGTTAAATATACGCCTGCGTACTGGAACGTTTATGTAATAGAAGAACTAGAAGAGCTTTCTCTGGCTTCTAATAAATTGGTATCACAAATGTTCTCGGCTGGCGTAAATATTAGATATTAATTTTTTTTTGCAAGATTTATAAAATATTAATTCTTATTTTATCAGTGTTAACTATTTCATTATTAAGCTATTGCGTAGATTTTATCGCGTGCTTTGAGCGCGGCGACCTAATCAAGAAATTCCGTAACGAAAATAAACCTAACACCCTCGAAAAATCGAAAAATCGAAAAATCGAAAAATCGAAAAATCGAAAAATCGAAAAATCGAAAAATCGAAAAATCGAAAAATCGAAAAATCGAAAAATCGAAAAATCAAAAAATCGAAAAATCGAAAAATCGAAAAATCGAAAAATCGAAAAATCGAAAAATCGAAAAATCGAAAAATCGAAAAATCGAAAAATCGAAAAATCGAAAAATCGAAAAATCGAAAAATCGAAAAATCGAAAAATCGAAAAATCGAAAAATCGAAAAATCGAAAAATCGAAAAATCGAAAAATCGAAAAATCGAAAAATCGAAAAATCGAAAAATCGAAAAATCGAAAAATCGAAAAATCGAAAAATCGGAAAATCAAAAAATCGAAAAATAGAAAAATCGAAAAATCGAAAAATCGAAAAATCGAAAAATCGAAAAATCGAAAAATCGAAAAATCGAAAAATCGAAAAATCGAAAAATCGAAAAATCGAAAAATCGAAAAATCGAAAAATCGAAAAATCGAAAAATCGAAAAATCGAAAAATCGAAAAATCGAAAAATCGAAAAATCGAAAAATCGAAAAATCGAAATATCGAAATATCGAAATATCGAAATATCGAAATATCGAAATATCGAAATATCGAAATATCGAAATATCGAAATATCGAAATATCGAAATATCGAAATATCGAAATATCGAAATATCGAAATATCGAAATATCGAAATATCGAAATATCGAAATATCGAAATATCGAAATATCGAAATATCGAAATATCGAAATATCGAAATATCGAAATATCGAAATATCGAAATATCGAAATATCGAAATATCGAAATATCGAAATATCGAAATATCGAAATATCGAAATATCGAAATATCGAAATATCGAAATATCGAAATATCGAAATATCGAAATATCGAAATATCGAAATATCGAAATATCGAAATATCGAAATATCGAAATATCGAAATATCGAAATATCGAAATATCGAAATATCGAAATATCGAAATATCGAAATATCGAAATATCGAAATATCGAAATATCGAAATATCGAAATATCGAAATATCGAAATATCGAAATATCGAAATATCGAAATATCGAAATATCGAAATATCGAAATATCGAAATATCGAAATATCGAAATATCGAAATATCGAAATATCGAAATATCGAAATATCGAAATATCGAAATATCGAAATATCGAAATATCGAAATATCGAAATATCGAAATATCGAAATATCGAAATATCGAAATATCGAAATATCGAAATATCGAAATATCGAAATATCGAAATATCGAAATATCGAAATATCGAAATATCGAAATATCGAAATATCGAAATATCGAAATATCGAAATATCGAAATATCGAAATATCGAAATATCGAAATATCGAAATATCGAAATATCGAAATATCGAAATATCGAAATATCGAAATATCGAAATATCGAAATATCGAAATATCGAAATATCGAAATATCGAAATATCGAAATATCGAAATATCGAAATATCGAAATATCGAAATATCGAAATATCGAAATATCGAAATATCGAAATATCGAAATATCGAAATATCGAAATATCGAAATATCGAAATATCGAAATATCGAAATATCGAAATATCGAAATATCGAAATATCGAAATATCGAAATATCGAAATATCGAAATATCGAAATATCGAAATATCGAAATATCGAAATATCGAAATATCGAAATATCGAAATATCGAAATATCGAAATATCGAAATATCGAAATATCGAAATATCGAAATATCGAAATATCGAAATATCGAAATATCGAAATATCGAAATATCGAAATATCGAAATATCGAAATATCGAAATATCGAAATATCGAAATATCGAAATATCGAAATATCGAAATATCGAAATATCGAAATATCGAAATATCGAAATATCGAAATATCGAAATATCGAAATATCGAAATATCGAAATATCGAAATATCGAAATATCGAAATATCGAAATATCGAAATATCGAAATATCGAAATATCGAAATATCGAAATATCGAAATATCGAAATATCGAAATATCGAAATATCGAAATATCGAAATATCGAAATATCGAAATATCGAAATATCGAAATATCGAAATATCGAAATATCGAAATATCGAAATATCGAAATATCGAAATATCGAAATATCGAAATATCGAAATATCGAAATATCGAAATATCGAAATATCGAAATATCGAAATATCGAAATATCGAAATATCGAAATATCGAAATATCGAAATATCGAAATATCGAAATATCGAAATATCGAAATATCGAAATATCGAAATATCGAAATATCGAAATATCGAAATATCGAAATATCGAAATATCGAAATATCGAAATATCGAAATATCGAAATATCGAAATATCGAAATATCGAAATATCGAAATATCGAAATATCGAAATATCGAAATATCGAAATATCGAAATATCAAAAAATCGAAAAATCGAAAAATCGAAAAATCGAAAAATCGAAAAATCGAAAAATCGAAAAATCGAAAAATCGAAAAATCGCAAAATCAAAAAATCGAAAAATCGAAAAATCGAAAAATCAATCGAAAAATCAAAAAATGTAAAAAGAAATTCCGTAACGAAAATAAACCTAACACCCCCACTCCGACCGTCACAGCAATGCGGCGTTGAAAGCCGTGCATCGTCTAACGTCGTTTCAGTTCGGCAGACTTCGGCACGGTGTTTGTGTGCGTGCGACTAGACGTATGCGTGTAGACTAGCTGCTAACTGCTCATAACTGATTCTATCTCTTTTAGACACAATTTTGAAAAAATTGAATTGGAAAATGAATAATGATCCACAAGAATCCACAACAAAATATGGGATCACCATTGACGCGGTATTTTCTAGATATTTAGAGGATATTAAGTCTCAAACTTATGTTTCTTATTTTAGTTACCGTAAACCTATAGATTCAATGACAAATGTTCCTGAATAACCTACATGTATTGTAAGATAATAAAAATATTTTAAACAATATTAATTTCTCATTTATTCAATAAGAGAAAAAAAAATGTTTTCTTATCGGTCACCACGCTCAAAAAGTGTAACTTGAATTAATATCAAAGAAAAAACTGAATTAATATCAAAGAAAAAAATAATGCATAAATAAAATAAATAATTATAATTGCATAAGTTGATAAAAAAATGCTATGCAATAGCTTTACCGCGGCAGTCCCCGAGTGCCACACATATTTTTTTTTGTGTATATTTTCTAATTTTTTATTATTTTGTTACCAGCCTCTTTGTCCCTTTTATGGTATATCTCATGGTATATCTCATGGTATATCTCATGGTATATCTCATGGTATATCTCATGGTATATCTCATGGTATATCTCATGGTATATCTCATGGTATATCTCATGGTATATCTCATGGTATATCTCATGGTATATCTCATGGTATATCTCATGGTATATCTCAGTGGTATCTCATACATATTTGACTGGTCTTGTTTTATTATTATTAATAAATTGTTAAATTTTATTCATTAATAGTTATATTTCAAGTCTCCTTCTAATATGGTGATTGCCTATTATATATTTTATTTTAAATCATCATATTTTTCTTATAAATTTAATTTTAATGAGTTGTATTGTTCCTATTAATTTTGTTATTTTTTCTCTAACCAGCCTCCTAGTTAGTTAATCAATATTAGTACTGTAATAAATACATTTATATATGTTTCTATTTATTATCATTTTTTCATGAAGGAATTTTTGATGGGGTAATACAGTTTTAAAGCGTTCTTTAATTGTTAATTTTTTTGTAATACTTTATTACTTATGTGTTATTCTAAGTATTTTAAATTATCTACTGTATTTTCCTATTATTTATGTCAGTTTTAATTATTTAACTATTCTTTTATTGTTTCTGTGTTGATTTTCAGCACCAAAAGAAATGGCAATTTCTATATTTGTTATCTGTTAATAATGTTGTCTTTGTAGTAAACTTTGGTAATCCAATAGATGTTTTTGAACTCTCTTTTATAAAAAAAATACCCCTTAAATAATTTATCACGTTTTTCCAACAATGTTTTAACTCATTAAGGACTGGAAGATTTAATTTCGATCACCCTCGTACACTCAATTATTCCACTACCCAAACACTTCCTTAGCACATACTCATTCCCCTCACTAAAAGCATAATTTATTTTTCAACTTCCTCCCACCTACATAGTCTGGGTCTCGCTGAAGCCAAACCAAAGCCAACAATCCAGGACCGTAACTGAAGTTAGGAGTTTATCTGGAATTCAAGGATTAGAGAGAAATAAATAAAAATGTGTTTTCACTTTGATGTTCTTGGCCTTAAAAATACAAGGCTTGTACGATCTTATCATTGTCAAATTGGTAAAAATCGTACTATACGATGCACTGTGGGCCAGATTCGCCTTAAAATATTAAAAAAATACTGATTGGTTATTTAGAGGGAAAAAATTCTAATACGGTGCTTATTTAGAAAACACAATCTGACAATGCTGTTTTTGTATTTATATACAGGGTGAGTTAAAAAAAGGAAGGCTCTTCTTAAAAGTGACCATACCTTCTAGCTGTGAATCCATTTCTCCTCCTATTTTGTTTTATCTTGCTACTTACTACAAAAAAAAAAATAACCTAAAAATTGCCCAGCGCGTAGCTAGGTTGTTTTCTTGGGGGGGTGGTAACACTTTTCACATTATTGATGATTGCGCAGCGTGTTATTTTAGAATATAGTACCAATGCAACGTCTAGAGTTCTAATGTGTATTTCCAGAAACAAGAGTGAGTTTTATAATGAAGTTTTTAATTTTTTATATATTTATAGGTGTTTTAGAATAAAGTACCGTAATTTTGGATATTTGTAGATCTTAACCAATTATAAAGAAAAGCTAATTATAATTTTCCTACAAACGTCTCAGTTTTTATTCTACAGGGTGATAAAGTGAATTTCATAAATACATATTTTCTAAATAACTTCTCATACAGACTTTAAAATAAAAATATGTATCGTTATTATTAGTTAACATACTATTTCGATAAATTACTATAACCTATTGGCGTAGAATGAAGAGTTAAAGAAATAATTTTATTCAAAACTTTTTGAACACCCTACATTTCATAAAACTTAAGATTAATAAATATTTCTCACGCTATTTGTCACAAAAAAGGGACTTCTGGTTGATCATTGTAGACTATTCCATTTCCGAGATGATAGAACTGATTTATTTTATACAGAGTGTTTTGAAACATGTCTTAAATATGGCTAATTTTAAGGTCAATTTACTTAATTTTGTAAAATGCAACACACTGTATATTATTTTCGCATAAAATTCCTTATAACTTTACCTATTCAAAGATACCAACATGTCCCAATAGTGCGCAATTGATCGATAGCTGTTTTATTATTGAAAATAGGAAACATAAATTAATATAAAAGTGTTTAATAAATATTCCTAAATATACAGGGTGGTTCATAAACGAGGGGCCGACCAAACCTATACTTTTTTATATTTGTTTTCACATCTTCAAACAACTTTAATAGACTTCATTTATTTGCTATGTTGTATATAGGGTGCTTCAAAATGAGGGTTAACGATTTTTTTAAATGGAATACCCTATATATCATACCACCAATTAATTAATACAGGTTATTCCATTTAAAATATTGAGAAAATCATAACCTCACGTTTTGACACACCCTATATACAACAAAGCAAATGAATGAAGTTAATTAAAATTATTTGACGATGTAAAAACAATCAAATATGTATTACTACCTGCAGGGTGTTTTGCTTTAAAAAAGTATAGATTTGGTTAGCATCTCGTTTATGGACCACTCTGTATATTTAAAAATATTTATTAAATATGGTCATACAACTTTTATATTAAACATTTCTTCGTATTTCTAATAACAAAACAGCTATAGATCAATTTTGCAATGATGGAACACCATGTATATGTGTCACTGACTAACACATTGGTATGGTTACATGGGCAAATTTATAGGTAATTTTATGCCAAGATAATATACAGTGTGTTGCGTTTGAAAAAATTGAGTAAATTGAACTTAAAATTAGCCATATTTAAGACATGTTTCAAAACACTGTATAGAATAAACCAGTTGTATCACCTCTATTCGTTAGCTTAGTATTTTATAAGTCTGTATATTAAACAATTTTGAAATTATTGTAAACCTACCTAAATTATGATAATTTAATTTGGGAACTGCATCATTCTCTAATTAAAAAAAAAAATGTTTTGCAACACTAATATTTTTTAAAAACATTCTAGGGTTAAATACAGTATTCCCAAGCCATTCTAAAAATAAAATAAAATATAGAGTGTTCCATTTAAAAAAACGTACATATTTATTTGTCAGGCAAAAACGCAACACCCTGATATCCAAAATTTTTTTTAAAATATGTGTTTTTCAAATCCATATAACTTTTATTAAAACTTGTTTGTTTGTCAATAACACTAATTGAAATATTAAACAATTAAGAACTAATGGGACCCTGTATATAAATTTTAATTTTTTATTTGCAGGAATATTATTATTTTAGATGACAATGTTTGAGAAACTATTTGTTTTATTGTATTTATTTTATCTCTCTATTTTTGTTTAATATAAAGTTTAAAAAATATTGTTATTGACTATGCCTTGGGGGGGGGGGTTATTACTCCCATTACCCCCCTTATCTACGCCCTTGAAAATTGCACATATTAAAAATCCCAAATGAGGCAGAATTATTATTGTTTTTTTTTTTTTCATAAATTAATGCAATAAGTAAATCTGTCAAATTGGCATTACTAAAGAAATTAACTAGGCAAAATGTGACTATTTTTATTTAAAAATGAGTTAAAGTAACAACATGGACTTTGCAAATTATTCGTTCTAATTTTGTGGACAACTTAAATGGATTCTGGTAAACAAAGCCAATTTGATACGAATGTTGTATTATACTGGGAACTAAATAGATGTATTATTCACGTTTAATTATTACTAATTTTTGATTTGCGTAGACGTTAGCGTGCACCTAGCCACAGCAATTAAAATTTGGCATGTGCCCCAGCACGGCGCGTATCGGCAAAATATTTAATTGCAAAAAGAGGTAAAAGGTTCAAGGAAATTAAATATATGTACCCCAAACTAGAGCTCTGTTAATCTCTTAAAATATCGCTATCAAAAAGTGGATAAATTGTTTAATATAAAAATTATTCAAAACCCCATCAGCTCAAATTTAATTATAATTTTTAAACCTAAATCTAACTAAATAAAATCCTTATGTTTAAAAGGTTTAGACTTATCTCTAAATAGTTCAGCCATGTTTAATGTTAAATTCAAAATTGAAACTTAAGTTTTTTGAAGTTAAACTTTCACAAAATTTCTATTAACTTTTGACAAGTACACAGAAATCCTTAGTGTGTTTGACGTTTGCTACATCGCTACAGGTAACCATGGTAGCTAAAAGAAC
Organism: Psylliodes chrysocephalus; assembly: GCA_927349885.1. Lineage (NCBI taxonomy): Eukaryota > Metazoa > Arthropoda > Insecta > Coleoptera > Chrysomelidae > Psylliodes > Psylliodes chrysocephalus. The sequence goes on from OV651817.1 coordinate 37,920,080, forward strand.
AAATGTTGTTGATTTTAGATACTTCAAAGCCTGATTGATCAGAATCGAGTAATGATAGTGTTAAGTTTAGAAAAAAAAATAGGGGACTTTCGAACTTATTCAATATTTTGAGGTAAATCTGGCCAACATTGCGACGGTTCGAAGTCAAATCGACCTTTTTTTTGTTAAAAATTCGGTAAAAGTACTCTATAAGGATTTAATCGCTACCAATAACTTTAAACACCGTAAAAAAATAACGAATGAGGAGACTTAGAGGTAAAGAAGTTTTATAAATTTAAGTCAGCCAACTGACCTCGTTCCTTTAAAAAAAAAGTTCTTAAGAAAATGTTCCAGCAGATAACGTAATAACCATTTTCTTGTGACTAACGTATGAGAGTTAAGGTTTTCAGAAGTTAAGAAAATGACAACAGTCTTAATTAGCCAAATAACGAAGTTGTATTTAAAATTAAATGTGAATGTTTCACTTTACACCTTCTGAAAATATGAAAATTATACTTTGCAACTGACAGCACATTACGGTGCTCAATGGCATGCAATTTGTCTGACTCATTTTCTTTAATCTTCTATTAGACGACCTTGAGAAACGTTTATGGGGTTGGTTTTCTTCTCTTGGTACATAATTGATGTTATTATGTTGTAACCCATTACCGAGTCCTTCTGGCACAAATGTATGAAGAAAGTTCAGGCCAAAATAATATGTTATCATAATATACATCGATGATAAATATTAAATTAAGCATTTTTGGTATAAATTCCAGTATCCAAAGCTTCTGCCCAAACTCTACCAACAAACTTTTATCAGCAAATTTTGTCTCTGCTTTAAATTTTACTTTGTTTGAATAGTTATAAAGATTAGAGTTGTAAAATTCACTGTTATCTTTCATTTCAGAATATTACATAGTGAAATATTTCTCGTCATCCATTGTAATCCTAACAAAATGCATTTATCTCAGAGCTCTGCAACATTCTTTCGAGCTGTGGCCTAGGTGTACTCGAGACATTTCCATCTTTTTCGGTACATTACACCATTTTTGGTCAAAATACTTTGGACCGTCTTGTATAGGACCAGGTTTGTATCATTCTGTTGGTCCTGTTTTGTGCCAAAATGTGATATTTTTCAGTCTTTCGAATTGTTTCTTGGCTAACTTTTGAACAAATTAACAATTGCACAATTGGGCAACCGTCCAACTACGCTGTAGATACTTTTTTGAATTTCAAGTGTGTGGGATATTTTGAGTTTAGTTTTTGATAAGCTTGGCGTTTCTCAATACATGATTTGTTTACCAATTTCATGACAGCTTAATCAAATATCAAAATTGAGTAGAAATTTTAGGAACAACTTGTTCTCAAAGCTAATGTCCAATACGATATCATCTTTTTTGAGTAAGAAGTTATAATAAAAGGTTCTTTATTTATCACAAAGTGAATTTATTGGCGACGAATTTTGAAGTGATTTCTTTATCATCAGGCACACACAAATGGAAAGTCATCGAGTCAATGCATTAAAACTTGAAAACTATTTCATTTTCTTCTATTAATAAAGCAATTTACCATTTTGTTGAAAAACAAGATAATTTCAATTCTGATTCTATTTAAAAACTTTAATTCTATGTGATCGTAAATGAAATGTAAAAAAAACACAAATTACTAAAAATCCTTGTGATAATCATATTATTGTTGAAATATAACTTGTTGCTGAGTTTCTTATTAGTGTGAAGAAACAAAACGGTTTAGTCCTGACCTGTACCGCGGGACGTAAAGCAAAAGGTGTGTACGTCTTGGAAGTTGTCATACCGGAAATTTGCTACTTCCTTTATCACAACAGACTTTGGAGTTTCTTCCAATTATTGCTTTCCTGTATGAAGGAAATCCTGATGCTTTATCATCGTTTTCATAAACCGAAACTTTCAGGAAAACTGAATATTCAGATGTAAAAAATCAAGAGGAACCAATTAAGGCGCCATCTCATTTCTAAAGAGGCACATTGAAATATACAAAAGATTTGGTAATTTTCATGAAGCACTCGACTTACGGTTATGGGCTTTTAACAAGAATGATTAAATCTGGAACACTTTGTGAGCATAAATTTGCAAAAACTAGATCGCTGTATTTATTTACTTATAAATAAATTTAACCAATTAGAAAATTCAAATTTGTATCACAAAATTAGTTTAGATAAAGCCATTAAACATCGTATATTTTTGACAAATAAATACCACAGTCATTGCAAAAATGAAAATATGAATTCTGGTATGTATCGGATTTGTCAAATGCACTTTCTGATATATATTGAAATAATATTGGATATCCGATTAAAACATTTTTTTTTAATTAAAGAGTAGAACGATAAAACTTTAAAAATAACTATTCATTAATCATGAAATCATGAAAAGATTTTGAATATAAAATATATTAATTTGCAAAATAAAAAATAGTAATTATTTAGTAGAATCATTAAAAAGTTTGACAATATCCCTATAGTTTAATTAGCAAGTAGTTTTAATTTTACGCAGAGGTGAAAAAATTGGTCTTTACTCTTACATTATATTTATCTAAATACATGTATAAAAACTATTGTAAACAAAAGTAAATGTATGTTTACTAAGTTGTAAATTCAAAATTAGCTATAAAAACAAATACAGTTACGAAATGTCTTATTTTATGTAACTAGTGAATATTTGCCAGACGAGCAGAGCGAGGTCCCGCAATACGATAAACGTCTGACGTACAAACTTTTTTCCAATTTTGACTAGATTATTTATATAATATTATTTTTCACCTAGAAAGTTAATATGATATTTCTACACTAACGAGACAAACAATGTTTTTTTTAATGTCTAAAATTTACGATTAGTAAATATAAACTATCAATATATAATGAAGTAGAGACGACTTAAACAATATTCTGCGATATGACAGACGAACTCACTTAGCGATGCCAAGACTGATGAAAAAGTGTAATTAAAATGGCGATTTAGAGTGTTACTTTGATTTGTTTGAAGCCATTAATTTTACATTTAAATATTTACGGAACGAAAATGTTTTTATATCATTTAAATAAAGTTGTTTAAAAAAAACTAACATTTATTCTCACCAAAGCTGACTAGCTCGAGTTTAACAAATGACGTAAAAGTTTAATGCAAAGAGGCGGATACTTTAGGCATAGTCATAGCATCTCCTCCTTATTCTATCTCAATGATATAAACAAATATCTTGACTGTTATTATCAATTTATTAAAAAAATGTTAGTTTTTAATTATATTTAATCTGAATAACTAAAAATAGAGTAACAATAATTAGTTTTAGAGAATTTGTCTCTTATTTCATATAAAAAAAATGATAGTAACCCGGTCACCAGATATGAACTGGGATTGGTGGATTTTATATTCTTACAGTGATGTGAAATTATATTCCGTTTAGTAAAACGCAATTGTATAATTTTGATTAATATAATCATGTAACAATCGTCTGTTTTTATTACAAATATTTATTTTTATTTTCAGATGAACTAAACACCGCGATGAAATCACAAGGCGGTTCGTGGAGTCGGAGGACTTCGAAAGACATGTCGGGAATGAGGAGGCAGCGAAGTTTGGAGTGGAGAGAGCGGGGGTACAGCTCTAGCGAAGAAGAGATTCCCGCTAGACCTGTCGACAGTCTTGTCTTTGCATCACTTTTGGCCCAGGCGCAACAGGAATTTTCTAGTGAGTCTTGACAGTAGTTATCAACGTGTAGAAAAATAATATACCGTTATTTTTAAAGTTTGGAGCCGATTGGTGACAGTTGTAACATTTCAAATGCAATACCCAAGAGAGAGAAAATTTTGTGACCTAAAGATAACTCACTTAACTGACAACTCAGGGGGAAAAAATATCGAAATTTGACAAATTATATAAAAGAACTTAAATAAAGTATTTTTGAAACAACAATTTTTTTACAATCTTTAGACAAAATGGCAAAGCCGTTATTTAGGGTAAGAAAATATATTAAAAGTTCAAAGTGCTGACCAGTAAGGCACTTAGATCTTTTTATTTATTTTTGTATTTTTATACTTGTCTATTTTTTATTTTTATTTTTCTATATTCATGAAATGTTTGTAGGTATAATTTTATACTGTTAAATATGCTACATTTTTCGACAAACATAAGAATAGGTAAACTATCTTTTAACATATAGAGTGTTCCACATGTATGAAATAAAGTAGCCACATAGAGTTTATTCTCGATTTCAGTATTATCGAATGGAGCTGTAGAAAAGTAAAATATGTTTTGCGTATTGAATGAAAACATTCATATATTAAATAATTTTAAGTTATTCGCCTTCAAAAGGGTTTAAAAGCTATCCAAAAGTGATATAAAATCTAAAATTTATTAAATAATCTTTCAGTTTTTACTTATTTATATAGAAATATTCCATTCACTTTTTATTTAACGACCAGTTGCGCAAAGTAATATCTTACTCCCCCTACATTGTTATAACTTTGTTAAATATTCTAATGTTTCAAAACCTACGTATCACATAACTTGTGTACCTTAACTAATGTTAGAATAGACTAGATTCGTATGGAATTGGAAAATATTTGTCCCTATCCAACGCAACCTTTTCATATCTATTGTGGGACTACGTTATTAAGAGTACTATAGGACGTGGATTGATGTTTTCTCATCTTCTTCACAAAACCTGCACCTTGCTTTTTTTGGTGGATTGATGATACTTATGTGCCTTCCTGGATGACAGTTTCCGGGAAACAACACCCACTCTTATCCTTACGATTTGTTGTTTTCGATTCTATAGGTCTTTCGTAAACTTAGCCGATGGTCCCTTATTAAACTCTTCCGCCTCAATCCTGAACAGTTGTTCCATAATTCCTAAAACTTTTTTCTTCACTGTTTGATGGATGCCCTGCACAATGCCTTAGCAATTCCACAGAAGGCCACAGAAGGCCTAAGCCTTCTCGGGCTAGTTCGCTGGCATTTTCATTGCCCCGTTGTCGTGACATGGAAATCTGGCTAAGTTTACTTTGTTTTGAGTCTGTCAGGTCTTCTAGAGAGGTTTTCACCAGTCATGATTTTATTTCTAGTAAGGTAATTGCTTTAAGAGCCGCTTGGCTATTAGAGTAAATGGCAATAATTTTGCCTGATACTTGCTTATTTATTATTTCTTGATTTTTAAACAGACAAGTTTAATATGTATGGAAGGTCCTTATTTTTGAAATTCTTGGACTGGTATTTGGATTTAAAAATTTATTTCAAATTTGTACCTAGTTAAGTCTATATCAATAGGCATTCCTAGAATCTTATCCTTTTTTACTTACTGGTATACCCTTGTATGGCCAACGCTATGTAGTTGGCGTAATGGATTCTGTATCTGCATTAGCCTGTATGTAACGGACCTGGTTTCTCCTTGTATAAAGTAGTATGAGATTTAATAATACCTCCATTGCTGCAGTTAGTGTAGTACGCATAACTTCTGTGGCACACAGAAACGCGAGCCGCTGAATGCAGGTAAGTAGGTCTATTGCACTTTCATGGTTTTGGTTACCTACGCCACTGTGTTATAAGTTGTCATGTGTCTTATCCCCTTGTGTATAACCATATGGTTATTTTGAGGCTTGGACTCCAGATGTGTAGACGTATTCTTTCACAGCTATTGAAAACTATTGTATTTTTATGTCCAATTTTTTTTGATATGTTGATTCACGTCAGCCTTTTGTCAAATATGATTCCAAAGTATTTGGTTTCTGTGCTAAATGGAATAACCATGTTTTTTAGTACTAGTGATTTTAGTTCTGTATGCACCTGTTTTTTATTTTAATGGTACAACTGTGTTATTTTTAATTGGATAAGGGACAATTGCTCCTTTTTGGATAAGTTGTTTGCTCTGTTTAGATTTTTCTGTGATTGTGCTTGCAAACCACCTCCTGATAATATTTGTTAACTTGTCTGTCTATCTTAGACCCTGGTAAGCTTTTTTGAACAATAATAGTAGGTAGTACTCTTTGTGAGCCCCTGTAACTTTTGTCTGTATGGTTGCCTTTCCTAGATTTAATAAGATGGTCCCCTTCTCTTGGCATGTTTTGACTGAGACGTTTTTCTGTTCCAAAGCCTTCGTTGTTGACCTGATCGATGAATTATTTAGAGATCCTTCAATATCAAAGTGGCTATTGCGATTTTTTTGACTTTGAAAACAGCCTGCTTAGATCTAACGCTATGTCAGTTCAATTTTCTATATGGCAACATACAAGTGTAATAACAACTTAGAGTACGAAATCTTATAATATGTAACAAATATTTAAGATGATTTGTTATGATTGTTCAAAATGAGTTGAAAGCACGGACCTTAAAAAGTACAGTTTAGGAAGGAAAATTGTGTTAACATAGTAGATATAAAATAGTTTTTGGTAAAAGATTTGACTTTTAATACCAAACAAAAAAGAAAAGTAATCTCTTTATTACAATTTCGAATTAAAATTGAGTTCTACAACCAAACGTATTAAAAAAAAGCGAAGCTCAAAAGTTCATTCCACAAGTATTTCTAATTTTGAATTACCTGCAAAAAAAAAATCAAATTACCGTATTTTTTCTTAATACCTTCGGCTTGTATCATGAAAATTTAATGCGAAATTGCAACAAGAGCGAATAATTTCATAATTTATATTCAAAGAAACACACTGATATGGTAATAATATCAAAATGATATTAGGAGTAAACGTGCCTGGATTTTTAGTAGGTCTAGATGGGAGGAAATTTTGTATTAGTGTCGAATGTCGACAGATCGGCGAAGAGAAAAATATGTGATGAGATTTCGCATTTTATTTCTAAACACACAAAACGCCTTAACGTAATGTGCTTATAGTCATTTTATAGGGAAACTTGAGAAAGAGTTGTAATATATATTTATTAAAAAATAATATTTACAAATATAAAAAATGTTCACACCTATGTTTAAAATTAACAAAATGTGTTTTATCTAGCATCATCATGGTAACCCAGGTAATGGTTTAAAAAAATTATGTTAGGGTAATCTAGAGGGAATAAAGTATAAATATTTTAATATATTATAAGAAACTTTTAAATTTAGAAAGTAATTTAACAAAATTTTGCCCTTCAGATATCACTGAAGACTGAAGAAATAATTATGTTTAACATTTTATGTCACGTATGTCCCGTGACATGTACCAGTTGTTACTAAAAACTTTGGTTCGAAAATGGCTTTTGTCAAAATATATTATCTTATACCCGCGAGCCGTTGTTGGAGGCTACACCTTTTAACCAAAAACAAATACAAACTAAAAACAAAATTAATATATTATTAAATTAAATTTTATATATGTATCAATAATTAATATTAACTCACTAAATTATTATTTTTTTTTTAAACTTGAATGGAACTAAATTCTTGTAATTACATAGGTATTTGCTTTTAAACTCAACAAATAAAAATTAACGAGTTCTTAACATTTTAGAACCTTCTCGAATTATATGGACTTTTCTTGTCAAGCAATGACATTTCCAGATATTTCTGGACTATTCTATCTTTTTCTTTTACTCTTACTTTTACTTGCGACGATCGCAGCAGGATGATGGGTGACATTGCACTTGTTTTTGTATTCGTACGTTTCCTGTAACAGCCGCAGGCTACTGCAGGATAAAGCAAGGTAACATTGCTCTTCTCTAATTATTCGTCCAACATAACTTGATTACTGGGAACTGATTGGAGCCAACGGAGGGGATCTGGACCACAATATGGCGCTTATTTTTCAATGTTAACTACCTTGGGTTTTCTTCCCGCTGACAACTAAATGCGGTAGAACAGGTCGTTGATTTTCTTGAAGTGTAGGGGCCTTCCCAGTTACGCTGCAGTTTCTGACAAAGTCTTTTTTGACGCTTGTGATTGTACAGCCATAGGATCGCTTTTATCAACATGTGTCCTTGTGGCATACATGTCGATTCTAGCATTTACTTTATCGTTATTGACTTTTGAACGTTGCCGTACGAATTCGTATACCTTCTTCAGACTTTCTCTTAAGTTTCGTATATACGTTTCAGGTGCACGACTCTCTTCTTCGCCATTAGGCTGCCTTCTAAAAATAAGATCATGGGGAAGTTTCATCTTATTCTAGTTATTATTATGGATGGAGTATAACTGGTCTATTAATGTTTATAACTTCTGTAAGCTAGCAAAAATAGAGGAATCAAAGTGTTCTACTCCTTTTGGTCCTCAGAGACGAACATTGAGAAAAAATGCCGGCATGGTGTATTTCTACCATTCCATCTAACTGTGGGAGCAAAGGCGTGTTGCGTGTTTTTCTGATGTCTAACAGTTTCATAAATTCTTGCCATAATTCAGATTCAAAATTTCGTCCTTGGTCAAATTGCAATTTTAGAGGAACTCCATGTCTCGCTATGACATTTGTCATAAATGCTTCTGCTACTGTCGTCGCTTCCTGATTAGGAATAGGCGCTATTTTGGGCCACTTTGAAAAATAGTTCATAACAATCATCAAGTATTTGTTTCCCCTTTCTGTTAAGAGAAGTGGTCCAAGGATATCTATGGCCATTAGTGCAAATAGCTATTTGAAAAGGTATTGTTACAGTTTACCTCGGCTTCCTCTTTTGGACCCTTTTCTGCCATTGCATAGATCATATTCCTTACACCAATTTTCAAAATCCTTTCGGCAATTAACCTAATAAAAGCTTTTTTGAACTCATGCCAGTGTCTTTTTAGTACTAAATTGTCCCTCTGAACGACTGCTATGAATCTCTTCCAACACACTTCTGACATGTGACTTCGGCAGTACCACTTGGTGGACTACATGTACTCGAAACTCTTCCACTTCCGGTAAAATAGGCAATCGTGAAAATACAGGAAATCTCACTGAGTCCAGTACCCTTTAGTAGTTCTACTATATCTGGCTATATCTTGCTAAATAGGCCTGACTTTATTTTTGAGCCATTCTCGGACAACCATAAAGTCATTGTCTTTTTTCATTTCTTTCTCAGGCTTTTAAGGGTGATTTCGTCTTCGTCATCTTCTGCTTTGATGGTGGTCGCCTAAAGACTTACTCCTTCAACCGGTTCCTTTCGTTCTTCGAGCCATTTACAGTACCGGCATTATCATTCTAAACAACGTCCTTTAAAAAAATGTCTGCGTTGCTATGGAGACGGCCTCTTTGATGGACTATCTCGTAGTTATATTTGCAGTCTTTCTATCCACTTACTAACTTGTCGTTCAGGTTTTTTAAAATTCATCAGCTACTGCAAGGCGTTATGGTCATTTCTAATGATGAAAATTCTGTTAAAAAGGTATGTATGGAAGTGTTTAAGGGCCTTGAGAATAGCTAAAAGTTCTCTCCCAGTGGCGCAATAATTCCTCTCAGCTTTTCTCAAGGTCTTACCAAAATAGGCAATTACTTTCGTTTTCCCCTCGTAAAGACGTTGGAAGGAAGAAGAGGAAGAAAAGTAAAGCCGTAAAAAGGACATGGATGAGAAGGAAGAGAGACGTTAAAAAAATCGGTTGAAATTATGAATGGTTTGCGGCACATCTAGGAAACTTTCAAGCAAGAGGTTAGTCAGCTTAACATAGGAGTAGATCTTTTACAGCAACAAAAAGAGTATTTGAAACTAATTTAGAACAGCCGCAACAAAATTTAAAAACTAATTTAGAGCAACAACAAGAGAATTAAACACCAATTTAAAATAAAAACGAGATAATTTAAAACAACAGGAAAAGGCTAGATTAGAGTTGGAAAGGCAAATTAGAACTGAAGTGGTCGAGTTAGAAAAAAGAATTCGTAGCCAAGCTTCGGTAAGCAACATTAAAGTTGAAAACACTACATCTTCTTTATCTATAGCTGAACCAAGCCACATTCAAACCATAGTTGCACAAATCCATATAAGTAAGACCCTTAAACCACTTACGTTTGAAGACCAGACGACTTGGCAAACATATCGACTTAAATTTGAAGCTGCAGCTAGAGCCGATGGCTATGTCGAGAAAGAGATAGTGGCTTCATTGATAATGTCACTGCGCGGACAGGCTTCAACCGTTTTACAGTTACTTCCCCCAAGGGGACCTCAGTTATTCATCTCTCGTCCAATCTTTGGAAACAAGGTACGGCCAAAAGCATTTGAAACAGGTATTCTAAAGCCAGCTAAAAGTTCGTATTTAGAAACACAATGAGAGTCTACAAAAATTGGAAGCGGATATAAAAAGATTGCTGCATCTAGCCTATCCATAGGCGCCCAAAGATTTCTTAGAATAAATCGGCATACAGGCATTCATTCATAGACTACAGGATGTGGAAATACAGCAGGCTCTTTGGCTAAAACATTACAAGACGTTGAGTAAGACACTGCTTGCAGCCGCAGACTACTACTATTATATATTATTAAAATTAAAGAAAACCAGTTTCTTCGTTTAAAACACTTTTACATTACAGTACCATAACAAAAAAGAAAAAGAATAATTAAGGTAAACTATTGTCTTCGAAACAAAAAGGAAACATCTTACTTGCAGTAACTCCTGACAGTGGGTCGTTCTGTGTGCTATAAGGTATCTAGCTACCAACCAGGTGCGAGAAGTATTTCGGACTATGAAGAGGTTCCAAATACTGAGCGACGCTCCAATAGAAAATAATTTAACAGTAAGAAACAGAACTTTAAATCGTAGTCTTACAAGCAAAAGGCATTAAGTCAAAAAATAGGTTTATGAGTTATAAGCAATATAAAGTTTAAATGAAGTTCTATTTTTTTTATAAATTAGAGATTATCAACTGCTTCGAAGAAAATGTACATGCTTTAGGAAAACACTGCACTGTTTATACATGATATACAAAAATATAAACTCATTTTGACAAATTTTATACTAAGTACCTTTTGCTTGTAACCGCACGAAATTAAAAATGGTGAAAGAAAAATGTTTGATGAGAGGCCTAAAAGAAAAAATAAAATATGAAATATAAATAAATAAAAATCAAGAAGTTTGTACTTACCGAAGAGGTGACGCGTGGCCTGTAAGAGAATTTTTTATAGAAAATCAATAATATCCTCTGGTGAGTTTGATTCTTTTGAATACTTATTATTATGTTGATTTTCTATGTTTATTTTTCTTTAACCTATCAGGCAAAAACGGTGAATTAGAAGCACATGCTTCGCTTTCAAAAGCCCAAAAGAAAAGATCAGAAAAAAAGGCAGAAACTTTTAAATAAATAAAAGGCAAATAATGTACCAGGGATTTCTATAAATTCTAGGGTGGACGACCTGATTAATTTTTAGAAAAGAAGAAAAGAATATGATTAATTAACAAATGAATGTTTTATGATAATTATTATGTCAATTAAAATTGTCGAAATAAATGACTTTTGGTAAAGAAATAAAAGGTTTTCAAACATGTAAATATGGTTTTATATTGTTAAACTATTTTAATTTACAAAAATATATCTGATTTAGATTGTGAAGAATTATGATGCAAAAAGAATAGGTATATTTAAATTAGTATTTTAAAGATTTATTTATATTAATATAAATTTAAATTAAACATAAACGGTATTACTTTTTAAACCGTAAAGCTTAATTTATAACCGCCATAACGTAACTTAAGAACTTAACGTAAGAAGTTGAAATATTGCATTTACGTATACTTATTTATAAATGTTCGTAACGTAACTTAAGAACTTAACGTACCGTAAAAAGTTCGCCAACTTTTAACTCAACAAATTAAGACCTTACGCTTAGCCAATAAGATAATTCTGAGATCAACATGTGATAACTGTCTATTCTTCTTCTTATTTCTTTTTAATAAATGGTTGGACAAATACAATTTGTAAACTATCATTCTCCTTTTTCATGGACATACATTATCAAGAATGTTAACGTTTGAATGTTTTATGTTTATGTTATTGGGGATAAATATTTATGAGAGACAAAACTATTTTGCTAGAGAAGATTAAATTCTGATTATTGAATAAAGTATCAATATATTCAGTAAACTATTCTGTTTTATTATATTTTTACTTTTAAATTAGTTAATATATTCCTTTTATATAGCAAAATCATAATTTGTGGGTTTTATTTAGAGGTTAAGTACATAGTTTACAATTGTTTATTTCATAAGGTTGATAATCTGTGAAATGCAACACGCATGCTAAACTTTTACATTATGGATATTTATAAATAGACTTTATCGTTATATCTTACGTTAAGTTTCAATGGCGTTAAGTTACGTTACGGTGGTTATAAATTATACTTAACACAGTAAATCAAGAGAATTTAAAATTTGTTGCCAAATGTCCTGTTTTATTTTCCTATTAAGTCCACCTCTGTGTGTACTGTATGAAGAGTGAAATAGAAAAAAACTTAAATGTATGTTCTTTATTTTAACAATTTTGGATAATGCACATAGTGGCGTAGCAAATAAATAAAAAGGGTAGCATCTGCTTCCTAATAATACTAAACTTTTTTAGTTAACGATGTGGATTTTAAATAAATAATAGCTGTCTATATTAAAAGTAACAAATTAATAATAATTTTTTATTTGAATGGGAGGTTAGATATTATAAATTAAAATTCAAAATAAAATATATATTTTAAATGTGTCCGTAATTAGATACGTTTTTGTAACCTGTAGTAAAACTGTGTATATATCTAAACCGGTTGATTGAATTTAAAGGATACCCCGTGTATACAGTGCATTTCAGATAAAAGTATCCACCTTAAGTAACTTTTGAAGGACTAATTATTACAAAAAACAAAAAAATACGTCAATTAATATTCGAAGGAAGAGATATCGTGCCATATTTAGGTTTGCTAAAAAAGTCACCCTCTCATCCCTACTATCATCCCTTCAATTTTTTTAAATGGCTTGCCTCATTTTTTATCCATTTTTGGATTGCTCTCGTTTAACTGATTTCAAAAATGTATAAAACATGGGAATTAAAGTAATTAGTTTACGATCTACAGAATTTTAAATTAAAATAAAATTGAATTGTGCAAAACTTTTATTTTAATGATTTTGTCACAAGCGTTTCCAATGACAAATCGAATATTTCATTTTCAAAATTTATTATAAAAATTGTTCAAAATGTCCTCCATTTACTTCCATACAATGGTATAACCTAGATTGAAAAGCCTCCCTGACATTACCGAACACGTGTGCATTTAAATGTAGGCATTCATACACTATTCTTTGTCGTAAATCTTCTAAAGATTCTGGTTGGGTAGCATAAATTTTTGTTTTTAAATAACCCCATAAAAAGAAGTCTAGAGGTGATAAATCCGGTGATCTAGGTGGCCACTCCATCATCGAGCCTCTTCTACCTATCCAACGATTGGGGAAAGTTTCATTTAAAAATTGTCGTACTGGCGAAGCAAAATGTGGAGGCGCTCCATCCTGTTGAAAGACAAGCAAATCTTCAGAAAGATTATGATCATCTTCCATTATTGTTGTAATACGTGGATCAATTACTTCTCTCAATAACTCAAGATATAACTCTCTATTTAAGTTTCCGTCTAAAAAGAAAGGTCCGACTATGTGGTCACCTAGGATATCACACCATACATTTAACTTTTAAGGATTCTGTGTGTGATATTTACGCACAACATGTGGATCACTCTCAGCCCAATATCTGCAATTATGTCTATTAACTAAACCATTAACTGAAAATGTGCATTCATCCGAAAAACAAAGGTTGTGCAACAAATGTGGATTGTCAGTCAAGCGCTGACTCAATAGTTCACAAAATTCAACACGACGATCAAAATCATCTTCATACTACTCTTGAACCAATTTAATTTTGTATGGATGGTACTTATGCTTGTGTAATATTCAATAAACTGTGGAAGATGAAACACCTACTTCTCTGCTTATTGTTGTCAGTGACTGTGCTTGTTGATTTTCAAGACTTACTTGTCCTAAAACTGCGATTTCAATTGCTTCGTTATTTACGAGTTCCAGTCGGTTATGTTTTTTTATTGCCAACTGATCCGGTTGATGTAAATTTATGCATAAGATCAATTACATACTTATGAGTTGCATGACCTCCTTGGTGTGTTTCGTTGAAAATTCTAGCAGCAGCTCGTGCAGAACTGTTATTTTTGTAGTATAAACCTACAAGTTCAATTCTTTCTTGTAAACTGTAAACCATTTTCAAATCAAATAAATAACCTCAACAAATCAATGTGCACATGTATCAAAATACACTATAAAAGTAATTTAAATTGATTTTTCAAATCTCCAATACCTTTACCATGTATCATAAAAAACTTCAACAAGTTTTTAGCGGTACGATTAAGGTATAATGTATTCTAAATCCAATTTTGCTGCAGTCAGTAAGGTGAGATGTAAAAATTTGTCACTCAAATAATGGAACCCTCTAGATCATAAACTAATTATTTTAAACCCCATGTTTTATACATTTTTGAAATCAGTTAAACGAGAACAATCCAAAAATGGATAAAAAAATAGGGGAAGCCATTTAAAAAAATTGAAGGGATGATAGTAGGGGTGAAAGAGCGACTTTTTCAGCAAACTTAGATATGGCACGATATCTCCCCCTTCGAATATTAATTGACGTATTTTTTTGTTTTTTGTAATAATCAGTCCTTCAAAAGTTACTTAAGGTGGATACTTTTATCTGAAAAGCACTGTATAATATATTTGGACCATGTTTATGTTCCCAGATAAAGATGGATTGGAGAAATATATATAAATCTAATAAGTATAGTAATTATAATTTAATTTATTTTTCCTACGACCACTTAGGAAAGTGACACATATCATACTATATAGTCCTATGGAAAGTGCCCTATATCACACGCGTATGAATAAGAATTGAGAGTGAGAATATGTTACTTTCCGCAGTAGTTGTCACAAAATGTCAAACACCTAATTTCTATTTTGATCTATGTAATGTCCATATTCATACTAAAATCGATATGATTGTTAAATTATTGAAATCGTTGTAAATTAGATCCTAGATATTTATCTTTAACAATAATATTATTAAAATAATTTTAAAATAATTTTAAAATAATGTTTGCTCTTTATTCTGGTTAAATACATAACCGACTCGATCATTCAATTGACACAAGGGCTATTAGATCAGGTGGTTAGGACGTCGAACTTATCAACTTTGCCATTTTTCGACCGCGTTCGAATCCTGGCGGGGCAGAATTTTTTTTTTGATTTTTTGTATTATTTTTTTTAGTTTTTTTTTTGTTTAAAAAATATAAAAATTGAATAAATACGATTATTGTTGATTAGTTTTTTAAATACATTTTAATTATTATAGTATTAATAACCTTGGTTTTACATTTTTTTGATGACATTATTTTGTGGTCGTAGGAAAAATATTGTACATCACTTTTGTGAAAAGTGATTTTCCACACTCGTAATGTAATATACTATAAATTACCTTACACTGAGAAATTAATAAATTTTAATAAATAACATAATTTATATATTTTACTTACACTGTGACACTAATTTATTGATTAACTTGATTTATTTATACATAATACTAATCTTTTGCTCTGATTTATATATGTTACGGGCAGTGTTGTAAATTGAGTATTGACGATATTGACCGGAAACTAACGTCAGCAGCCATATTTGCTGACCAATATGGTTATTATCTGAGCAGTAGCGAAAATGCTCATTAATCGTGAATAATGTTGATAATATTTTCTTTTTGCATCTTTATCTGGCCATTAACGATATCGACCATTAATAAGTCGACAATGTTGAAAATATATTATTTTTGTATCTTTTTTTGGCCATTAACGACATTGACTATCAATAAGTAGGTGAAGTTGATTTTAAAGAACTCAGTTGGTTTTGTGACTTAAAGTTTTTATTTTCAAGGCTTTACCAATAAGCTACTATAAAATTAACATGAAAATATTATAGTTATATTCATATTAATCAGTTTTATTGAAGCATGATAATGATCCATGACATTTGGAATAACACATTTTTTTATTGGCACCCACCCTTACAATGATAACGCTTATATCCTTGTTTTCCATAAACAGTATTTTCCGTTGCAGCTTCTCTAAGTGAGATTTATTTTCTTTTAACGGCGTCACTAAGATTTTCCAATAACATAGGCTTTTCCAAACATGGATTAAAATCAGATCTTGTAAATTTTTGCTTGAGAGTCTCATTGATTATGCCTAGAATAATCTTTGTTACTCAATATTTTATAAGGTGTTTTACTCAAATCCAAATCGTTGCGGTTTGCTGCCCACATATAAGTGGGCGCTAACGATAACGCCCGGGCAGAGTCGTAAAAAAGCTATATCATTTATAGTTTATCAACATAGTCCAATCTAAGCGGATGTTTACGGTATTGACCGGTTATTATCAATAATGCTAAATCAAATAGGAGATTTACGACAATGACCGGCCAATATCGTAAAAGACCAAAATATCATCTTTGACCGTAACATACATACAAGGTTTACATACAGCAGAATAGCTCTGATTAAGAAAGTTCCAGACGTTCTTCTACTAGTAAGCATATTATCTCTTTCCTAAGAAAATAATAGATAAAATTATATAAAAAATTAAGGCAGCTATTACAGACAGTATTGCTTTACAAAACAAGCAGTAGCAGACAGTTAAATGTTAGAAGGTAATGTCTGGTCTGACTAATAAATATTCCGATGATGTTAAAGGAAAAAATTGACTACATGCAGTATAACTTGGTCGGGTAGGTAATAGCAGAATAAAATGCTAGTTATAATATTCCGGCCTGACAATAAATAAAAATTTAGTAATAATTTAACTTATTAAAAGAAACGCTATGGAAATCAAGACAAATGCAGAATATATTATTCACTGTTAGAGGTATCGTTATTAACATTAGGTATGACTTCATTATCATCATCTTCAGATAAATGTAAAAAGCAATATATTTAATTAATTAAAGGCACAAAGTTTTATCACTAACCAAAAATTTTTTTTTACTCGATAGGCACAAAAATCAACTTTAAATAAAAATCCAAAACTATACACTTTTATCAGTGTATAATGAATAAATAGATATATCACTAGCAAAATAATAAATATTTGTAGATAAATATGTGTAAATATGTAAAAATATGTATAAATAAACACTGAACTTAGTACAAAATGCAGATACTATATAAAACTTGACGATACGATACACAGATTTATAGAAAAGGTTAAAATAATAAGTAAGAAGGTATTAGTTGAAATATAGAAGACATGCAGTTTTAGTATCATTAATCTCTGTGAAATATCTATGTGAATTAGAACGATAAGTTATAAGGAATCTATTTCAAAGTAACGAGCTATTTAACCCAGTAGTTGAGGCGCCATTTTATAACGTGATCTTGTTATTTTATCTATTTTTATAGTGTTTTAAGCTCTTATGATTTTGGGGAGTGGGTCAGGTTATTAAACAACTCGTATTACTTTGGAAAAGAATGTTGAGAGCCACTATATTTAAAACTTACTAAACTTGACTATCGATTAATGATAAAAATATAGAAAATCACTAACCATCAACATATTATAATTAAATAAGGTAGCGACAAATTCTAATTTAGAGAGACTTACTTATTCAAATTTAAATGATTTATTCAAGACTTATCTGTTAAATAATAGGTAGTATTTAAGGAGTGACTTGTAGAGGCCTTCTTCAAGGGGATTCGTATGATACACTTCGGATATCACCAACGCTTAAGCATACATCTTCATAGATAAACTTAAATCTTATAAACTTCTTTAGATGACTCGAACTAAACCTCTTGATATACTTGAAATAAACTTCTGTAGCTGGAACTAAACTTCTAAGTTTCTATACTTATAAACATCAAAACATGCAACTTGAACTTTCTCCTAAACTTTTAAACAATCTCTTTAGATATAACTCCTACAGAACCATCTAGATACAGCCAGGCTACAAAGAAAAAGTTAAAAATATCAAGAAAGGAATCAGGAAGTTTATATAGGAAACAGATAAAATGCTTTTTACTATCAAATGAACAATTTAAAGTAATAAATAAATAGCTTCACAGAGACCAAAATTAATATGAAAAAAAAAATCTTATTTAAAATATTTAAATATAGTAAAGCATATTTTCTCTTTCCCAACAAAATAACAGATAAAATTGTATAAAATGGATTATCATTTGTTATCCAATGTGTTGAGGTTATGTTTAAAATTTTACATTTCATTCAAGAAACTCTTGTACTAAATATATATTTTCAACAAAATATTGGTAGGAAACTTACCTTTTTAAAATCAGACGGTCATTAAAAATATTAAAGACAATTAGTAAATCGAATGTCCAAGATAAAAGATAATTAAAAATTCAAATCAACTTGCTTGTTGACAGAGACGAATCGAAATGACAATCCAAGTTTTGACACAAGGCATAAACGACAAATGACGTTAGGGTAGAGATGTTTGCGTCAAAATAACGAAAACGGTTCCAACCGTTACAATGTTTGGGTCTAAATAACGAAAACGGTTTCAACCGTTACAATATACAGCAAAACAGCTCTCATTAAGAAAGTTCTAGACGTTCTTCTACTAGTACTAGAATATACGTCGACGTTTATTAGAATGGTACCTATAGTATCTTCTAGAATACACATTCACCAAAGTAGGGGCCATATATTGTGTTTTTGCAGGTTTATTCAACTCAACAAATCTTAGTAATTATAAAAAGGAGGCCATAAGAGGCCAAATGGTGTAGAGAGAAATTTAAGAATTACAGAAAGACTGGATTGGTCGTAAATGGCTCCCACAATAATATACATCATTAGAGATACAAGTGCTAACATATCAGGAATACGGGAAAAAACGTAATAAAACAATATTGTCAAAGTAAAAAAAAATAAGGTAGTTATTTAAATAAATGCAATTTTGTGTTAAATTTATTATACATACAGGGTGTTTCAAAAAGGTATGTCATAAATTCTTCCACAGATAGATTACCAAAAAATAAGTGGATTTGGCTATATTTACTTATATCAAAAACTGGGTCCTACCAAAGTTACAGGGCGTTAAATTAACATTCAAAAAAACGTTTTTTTTTGTAAAAAGTTTACTGTTGCGAATTTTTCTTTGAAATTTTTGCCAGTGTTGTCGATTTGAAGGCCCAATATTTTAAGGAGAAAAAAAAATTTAAAGCGGCTCCTTTAAAAATAGTTGGGGGTTGGGTACCTTTTAACCCTCATGTATTTTTTTTGTCATAAATAAACTAAATACGGGGGGTTAAAGGTACCCAACCCCCCAACTTTTTTTAAAGGGGTCGCTTTAATTTTTTTTTCTTGGAATATTGGGCCTTCAAATCTACAGCACTGGCAAAAATTTCAAAGAAAAATTCACAGCAGCAAACTTTTTACAAAAAAAAAAAAAAAAAACGTTTTTTTTGAATTTTAGTTTAACGTCCTGTAACTTTGTTAGGAGCAGGTTTTGATTTAGGTAAATATAGCCAAATCCACTTAGTTTTTGGTAATCTATCTGTGGAAGAATTTATGACATACCTTTTTGAAACACCCTGTATAATTAAATTATCACGAGATTAAATTAATAACCGAAAATTTTATCTATAGTGGTATTACGTAAACCGAAAGTGTACCAAAGACAGGAACAGTAGTACAAAATAAATAAATGCACGATCTTATTATAAGCGAGTTTTATAGATCGGAATAAGTTAATAGAATAAAGTAAATAGTAGCTTGCATACACTTCAATATTTATATCTTTGGTTGTTGATCACGAACACCTAAAATAAAGGGGTAACATGTAGCAAAATATAGCCAGAGAATATATGACAATAATATGTGATTATTGACAGTAGCCTCAAACTAATATTTTTCATAAATTTTAAAAACGTCAAGATACTAACTTCTTGTTTGTTATCCAAGCTATCCTTATCATTCTTATCTCCTAATTACAGATTCTGTTTCCTATATTATTTAAACAAAATTAATTTCTATCTTTCTTTTCCACAAAAAATTACTTGATCGTCTGTGCGTAGGTGTGCATGTTTGTACATTCGCCGACATGATAACTGTAGAAAGAAAGCTACAGTTTAAACTTTATTTTATAATTTATTTAAATCGAGAACCGATTTTTAAAATTTTCATTTTAACTTTATTGCTTTAAGTATCAGTAAATTTAAAATGTAGGGGAAAGTGTCCTACAGAGGGACATTTTTTTTATTTCGTCAATAACTTTTAAAGTTTTCCTGTACAAAAAAAAATAACAAATACCAATTAAGTAACTCTTGCATAGTCAAATAATTCTGGCAATATTTTTTATTAAATCGAATGGGAAATAGGTAATAATAATTTTTTTATTTTATTAAAAAAATGTCTCACTGTTGGGCACTCTTGCTCAAGGGTGAGACATGGGGTGTCCAACAATGTGACAATGGTTCTTTGGGTGGGACATAGGAAAAATAACAGTGTAAAATATTTTTTTGTCATTTTATTAGGTACAGAAACAATTAACGAACTTCCAAATTGTCAAAATTAACATGAAAAGTTAGGTATGCATGTTGTCGTCTAGTTTGACCAAAATAAAT
Organism: Psylliodes chrysocephalus; assembly: GCA_927349885.1. Classification (NCBI taxonomy): domain Eukaryota; kingdom Metazoa; phylum Arthropoda; class Insecta; order Coleoptera; family Chrysomelidae; genus Psylliodes; species Psylliodes chrysocephalus. The sequence goes on from OV651817.1 coordinate 37,940,647, forward strand.
CGGTTTGGGTAAAATGGCACTTATATCACTATTTTGGACAGAACAAATGTCGGGTACCTGCGGATAAGTAAATTTATTTTGTTGCGCCAGTCTACGGAGGAAACTTATTTCTGTTTCCCCATCACCCTCTTTATCACTTTACCTACATAGTAAATATATGAAGATTTTGCCTTAAAACATGCTAAAACGTAATCATCTGCTTTTGGCCGTTTTTCTAACTTATTTAGAACTAGATCTTTTCGTTCATCATATTCGTATTCATCTGAAGTATTTTCCTTATCGGAAAATTCATCACTGGATTCTTCACTAGAATCCTTTAAAGTATTAGAGTTGTATTTAATTTTTTTTATGTTCTGAGGTGTCTTTTTTGTCTTAAAGCTTTGACTAATATTTCGTATAGTTGTTTTTTTGCTTTTGCAACTTTTTCTGTCTTTCCAGAAAGTTTTCTTCTATTTCATTTTCTTTGGGGCGTCAGTGGCTATCATATATTTTCCTTTTTTTCTTTGTTTCCTTATCTTTCCTTTGTCGACAGTTTTCTTTGGATATCCTCTAAATATATCGGGAGAGATAAAATTAAGTTTTGGTTGATTTTCCTGATCCACTAATTGTTGTTTCGATGTACTTGGCGTAGATTGGATTTTAGGAGACAAATTTTCTTGTGGAGTTGATATCTGACTATTTTGGCCAGAAGTTGGTTTTAGAACCTTGTCAGAAATTTCAATCATTTCAGCAGTTGTCTGAATTTCATGAATTTGTACGGTTGGAATCGCATTAGAGGCAGCAGTTTCCTGAATTTGATTAATTTCAGTAGTTGTCTGGATTTCATTAATTGCAATAATTTTAGTCTGGGTTAAATGGTCATTTTCACTGTTGTTGTCTTCAATTAAAGGTTTTTCGGTTACTTGGCTACTTAGGAAGTCATCTTCAGTAAAAATATTTCGATCATATGGCATAATTCCAGTCTTTTTAAAGGCATGCGTTATTGTTGCCGGTGTCATTACTTTTTCATGTGCTTGTCTAACACATGCCGCAACTTCATACATACTAAATGAATGTCCAGCTATCCACTGCAGCGTTCTGAAACTTCTAAAAAGGCCCAAAAATTCCAACATCTAATGATTGCAACTTATGCGTCGAATGGAGAGGAAAAGTTAAAAGCGTTACACCGTTTTCTTTTGCCAATTCAATACAATCTATTAATATGTGGCTCTCGTGATTGTCATAAATAAGTATAGAAGGATTTGCTTGTGAGGACCCACTACATTTAATCAAATGTTTCATTACATCAATAAATACATTGGTGTTCATCCAACCCGTCTTAGCTGCCAAACCTAATGTGCCTCGTGGTGCACCATTGATCATACGACTGTGAAAGTTGACTCTGGGAAATACCATTGCAGATGGTAACCAATTTCCAGCTGCACTTACAATCATGCACGTTGTTACAAGTGTTCCTTTTTCTCCAGAAGTTATCTTGCTGACTTGTTTGGAGCCTCTTTCTGCTAGGATTTTTATATGGTGTTTTTGTTGTGTGATGGTAGCAGTTTCATTTAGGTTAAAAACCCTTGTTCCGTTACTGAAGTGTTTACTTCTCATATAACATGTATGTAATTTATCAAAAACAAATTTACATTGGTTTCATGCTGCAGCTCTTGCTAAACTGCACCCTTCAGGTGTCCTTAATGATAGCCGAGGATTTCTCTTTATAAAACCCCACATCCATTTCTTCCCTGCAAGCCTTCGAATTTTCCAGGTATCTGGCATATCAATTTCATTCACACTTGCCATTTCGTAGGCTAGTTGTCTACATTCAATTAGAGGTAGGCCGTAGAACATTTTTGCCAATACATCCTCTTGCTGCTTTGTAAATATTCTTCTTACATCATATTTTGGTACCATAGAAATGGGCTCGGGAGCTTCTTTTTGTTTTTTAACATAGCGATGTAAAGTCTGATGTGGTATACATTTTATATGACCAACTTCTCTTAGTGGCTGTCCTGCTATTACCATAGCTACTGCCTCCCTCATTACATGTGCGTCATGTTTATTTAATTTTATTTTTGCTTTGTCCATATTCTTTGCTCATCAAATCCAGATTTTAATAAGCACGATATTTATTTATCCTGAATTTGACTTGCGTCCTACAGTGAGACATGTCTCACTGTAGGACACTCAACTTTGTCCCACTGTTGGACAATGTAATATCCTAATAAAAACATAATGTATTTCTATAACCTTAAACATTAACTCGAACATTTATACGTAAAAATGTTTGTTACAAAGTAATAAAATTAATGATGTTACCCATGGTATTATTATACTCGATTTTTTCACCAGTTATTCACTCACTGATATTAAACGTAACTATCGCCTTCAAGGTTACCATTCGACTGAAGAGATGGGTAAATGCATTGAGGTTGTTCGTTTGTTGTACAGCGTTGCTAACAATTACAGTTTTTCAGAGAGATATAGTAAATGTCTCACTGTGGGACCTTTCTCACTGTAGGGCACTCTCCCCTAATGCATTTCGTATAGAGCTTCTTTTCTGCACTTCTAAGTAAAATTTAGTTGTTACTTTTAGGTCCAAATATTTTACTGCAATTAAATTCAACAAACTTGAATCACCTGAAAACCTCTTTGTATCAAATATTGAGGATCTCTAAAAATGACAAATAATGATAAAAAAACTGACAAATTAAATAGGTATATAATAATACTGCAATCAAAGAGGTTAGAAAGGGTAGAGGTAACATAGGAACCATTTGCCGCTGCGCGAATTTTTCCAAAATCGAAAACTGTGTGGAAGGAGTAGGAAGATGTTCTGGGCCGGACTTAAATATTTGTATTCTAGTACCTAATTTTGGTAGGTAACTAAAAGATGAATTCTGAGACGTCTTTTTGACTTTATTTGTTAGCACCATTCATTTGTGTTGAGGGCAATAACACTTTATCAATATATAGCTAGTAGCTAAGGGTCGATTCCACCGTTGTTAAATGAAGTATGTTCCTACATTTTAGAAACATAATTTACTATTATTATTATTATATTCTTTGTCATGTTATTCTATAGTTCAGAAAGTTACATTTGTTTTTTAATGTTAATTAAATTCACGCCTTACTATCTCGACAAATCGTTTTTCCATTTTAGCAAAACGTTTCCAACGAATAAACGTAGCCATTCTTTAAAAACAAAAAAAAATGGCAGCTTCAAAGTGGAATAAACAACAAAGATATCTAAGCGAGAGATCACCGCCACACATGAAATATATTCATTATCAAAGGCAGATAAGAACTAATTTATTGTGGCAAAGCATTCCAACCGAAGGAAAAATTATCAACGAATGAGTGCAGCTTGCAACGCGAGACCTCGATTTTTTAGAATTAGTTACATGGTGAAATAAAGAAAAACTTTATTTTAATTAAAAGAAAAAATATGGTTACTTCATATGAAACGTCAGAACACCAATGATAATAAACAGTAATGATGATTTATGTCCAAAAAATCTACCAAGGAAAATGTAAAAATACAGAAAGAAAAAATACTTGAATATGTAATACGGAAAAAAAATCAAAAATAAGAAAGGTATTGACATAAACGCTGGTATAGCAGGACAGATAAAACTAGGAAAAAATACATTTATAACTTTTTTATTAGATTGCCGGGTAAAATGTTCAGAGTAGTATTTTAAAGATATTGTGATGAATCGCAGTGGATCGAGCTTAGGAAATGAGTTATTTTTGTTTTAAGAGATTATTTTATTTTCAATTCAATGTGACGTTATGTATTTTTAATTTGTCAAGTTTTAGTTTTTATAATAAAGTCTTTAATCGAAAGATTTCACTATTAGCACATTGTCATCTGTCACTTTGTCATTGCTAAATTTTTCATTTCTCTTAATAGAACAGATGGCATTTTGTCAGCTAGTTCCAATTCGTTTAAAAGTTTTTTGGCTTTTCTTCCCCCAAATTCTTTAAATAGTTCAATTAACCTACTTTTAAGATCTTTATAAGAAGTAGCAGAACGTGCTTTAGAAATTAGAAATCGTATCATTTCTGCTATTTTTAAATCTAAGGAACCAAGAACATAATGATATTTAAATACTCCACTTGTGATATTAGCTGTAATAAATTTAGATTCTACATGTAACCTTTACATACTTCTTCCAAAATAATGGAAGCTTCATAGACACTCTGGATATTTCCGTCGTCATATTTGTAGAGCGGCCGGTGTAATAGATTGAATTTGAAGTGTTTCTGAAAAGTCTTCAACAAATTTCTAGAATTTTAAGCACTTGCTGAGAATCAAACTAATAAGAAGATTACAACTTTTAGATCTAATGAAGACGGAGAATATCATAACCAAAAACTGAAAGAATACTTAACTTCCAGTAATATTAAGTTTGAAATTTCGATGCCTTATTCTCCTCAGCAGAATTCTATAGCTGAAAGAGCTAACATATATATTTGTGAAATTGCAAGATCTATGATGATGGACAGTAAGTGCGATAAATCATTGTGGTCAGAAGCCTGTAACACCGCTTTTTATTTAAAAAATCCCCATGTTGCATTAAAGGGAAAATTACTAAAGAAATTTGGACAAACCGAGTATAAGATTTAAAACATCTGCGTGTATTTGGTTATAAAGCCATGGTACAGGATCCACGTCAGAAAAGGAGAAAGTGGGATGCTAAGAGTGTTGAAAATACTTTTATTGGATACTGCGAAGACTCGATAAATAATAATTGCTACAAATTATTAACGAAAAACAATAAAGTCATCAGAGCTAGAAATGTGATCTTTTTTGAAACATTTTCTAAACAGAAAAACTTAGAAAATATTTTATCTCCTGAAGATCCTAATTCTGCAATTTCCAAATTTGAAGAAATGCATGTCTATATGGATGATGTTGAAAAAGAAACAGTGGATAAGCATAACGATAATACCACTGTTCAACCCACAGAATTCGTTGAAGAGCCTAGGTATCCTGTTCGCATCAGAGATAGAAAAGAATTCCCTGATTTTGTAACTTTCCAAGTTAAAAGAGACTGCTAACCAATTGATCCAGTTAATGTCTACCATGCACTCAGTAGAGCTGAAAATATTAATCAATTAAACGATGTAACATTTGATAATACTTAAGTTATGAGTGAAAGAACCCTAGAACATTCTGTGCTCAAAAGTATAAATAATGTTGAGAATACCTTGACAACATTCGGTTGAAAGTGAATGTATAGTTTAACAATGCACGCATGAAACCTTCAATATAACGTATAAGAAAAACCTGATAGTAGGGTGTCTTCTTTCACAGCATTCCCATCTTCCAATGTTCTGTGTTCCCTCGATGAGTCCACGATGAAACCGTTGAACTCCGGACGATATAACCCTCTGTGTACAACTGTTGAAATCCTGGGTCAACAACCCCCTGGGTGAAACTGTCGTCTAATCCTGGGCTAACAACCCCCTGGGTGAAACTGTCGACGAATCTTGGGCTAACAACCCCCTGGGTGAAACTGTCGACGAATCTTGGGCTAACAACCCCCTGGGTGAAACCCTTAAAATATTACAAAGAAAAATGTCAATACACGTTGACTCAAGTATCCCGAACTATAGGATTGCCCAAAAATGTACATAAACTAGAAACTATTCAGCATCTAGGATGAAGAAAAATTACATTGGCTCAACAGTGAGTCATAAACAGTATTATGAGCTCAAATAATTAATATTCTGTTACACCATGCCATAACACAAAAGAAATTGACAGCCACATGGTGCGTAACATAACCAAATATATACAAAACATACCTTTTTCGTAAAGGGTTAACTTGGTAGCCTTCCAAGGATGAGAAACACGTGAGATGATCCACAGCACAACAATATTCCACACTCCAAATGCTGTGAACTTCCAATTATTGCGTTAAATCCTATAATATACACTAAAATTCCTCTCAAAATACGAAATGTCCATTTACCCACAATTAACCATGAAGTAGAATCTAAAATCCCCTTTAATTAGGGTAAGCCGATGGGGCTAAATATTAACAAAATTCTACTTCGACGCAAAAATCGTCTTTTTCGTGACTCAACACACACTGACAGAAACAATACGTCAGCCGTCCAAAATGGCCGAAATCCCTTTCCGATAAATGTCAAGTGGGTTCAGAAATTCATCCTCAAGAATTCCCCACTATATAACTTAAGAGACCATTTACGAAAGGTACCCTAAAAACTATATTTATATACAGTATAACTACATTTGGGAAACTGTTCCCGACAAAAATTAATACAACAGCGATCGCAAAAAAATCCCTCACGACTTAAAATCGCTCATTGTGAAACTACCTTACCTCGGGTTCTGAGCCCGATATTGGAACGTCCCACCAACATGACACTTGTCGGTGTTCTGTCGTCAAATGACGTTTATGTCATTCACTGTCATAATTAAAAAACATTAATCCAATTCTGACAGCTATAAACAAAAATAAACAAAGAAAATCTTAAAGAATGGTATCGTAAATAGTTAATTACCCAAAGGTGAGACTATAATACATAATATGTATAAATTTACAACGAAACTTGGTCTATTTTTAGGAGAGTCTGGCAAATTAAAACAGTGAACACTACACTGCAAATATGACCATTGTACAAAGTATTATACTAGTGGTGAGATGAAATAAATTATAATAATGATGTCTGAAAGTTAGAATACAGGTGAAATTAGTTAATGACAAAAATAATAGTGATATCATCAATACGATTTTACCCTTTTTTTCGTATGATTAACCAGGTAAGCCAAAACAATTTTATTAATTCGTGGGGCCAAAAATAAACGTTACAAAGTGGTATAAAGCTATGAAAGATGAATACAATTCTCTAATTAGCAAAAAACCTGGAAACTGGTTGGTAAACCAACAGATGGTTGTGTTATACCTTGCAAGTGGGTATATAAAGTAAAACTTGATGCTAGTGGTAATGTGACTAGATACAAAGCCCGATTAGTTGCTAAGGGATATAAACAAACCTACGGAATTGACTACAATGAAACCTTCACTCCTGTAGTGCGAAAGAAAAGCTAAAGACTACTAATTGGTATAGCTGCTAAGTATTATCTTAAAATAGATCACATGGATATTCAAACAGATTTTTTTAATGCCGATCTTAAAGAAATAGTATATATAAGTTAACCAGAAAATTTTGTTGATGAAGAAACCTCCAAAAAGGTATGTTTACGACAGAAATTTGTTAGACATAGGCTACAAACAATCACAATTTGAACCCTGTATATACCGGGTGTTCAAATTAAAGTGTTACAGTTAAATACCGTCGAAAATATGCATTTTAGAATAAAAAGTTTCAGATAAAAGTTTTATAGATTTTGGGGGAAACATTTTGGCCAAATTCATTTTTTTATAGTTGACCATAATATGGCCATATCGAGGTGAACTTTGTTTTTTTAAATGGGAATCCCATTTTTTTTACATATTCTTAAAGTACATAAAAAAATAAACTTTTGATGAAAATATTTTTTTTATTGAACTTTTACTTTTTGAGTAACAGCTACTTGAAAATTTTGCTAGGCGAAAAAAAAGTTGACCATATTATAGTTAGCTATAAAAAACGATTTTAACCAAAAATTTTTCCTTACAAAACTATAACACTTCCGTCTAAAACGTTTTTTTTATAAAAGGCGGTATATAGCTGTAACACATTTAATTTGAACACCCGGTATATCATAATCTGCAAAATCGTACCATAATGATTATAGCCCTATACGTTGATGATTTGGTAATTTGTTTAACAATTTGGAAAAAAAGAACGACTCAAGAAACAGCTAACTACTAGTTTTAAAATGAAGAATTAAGGTAACATTAAATATTAGGCATAGAAATCATCAAGCAAGGGGAAGATGTTAAACCATAGAAAATATATATAAGATCTACTTGAGAAATTTCGAATGCAAAATGCTAAAATACCTCGTACGCCTATAGAAACGAAACTCAAACTCATAGGTGGAAATAAAAATGGTAAATTACCTGATGTACCCTACTAAAGCTTAATGGATGCTTTAATGTATTTATCTACAATTACACGCCTAGACATTTCTTTCGCCGTTAGTGTACTTAGCCAATTTAATACCAATTATACCATGGAATTGTGGCAACATGGAAAAAGAATACTTCGTTATTTTGAAAGGAACCCCAAATAAGAGTTTGGTATTCAAACCTTCAAGAAAAACTCTTACTGGTTTCGTTGATGCAGACTGGGTTGGAAACGACTTATAGTAATGGACCAATTTCATGGAGTAGCAGAAAACAGTGATGTGCATCTTTATTGAGCACAGAAGCAGAATATGTTGCTCTTTCAGAAGGAGCCAAGGAATGTATTTTCTTGAAAAATGTATTAAAAGAACTTGGTGCATAAGATGGAGTATTAACGGTATACAATGATAACCAAAATGCTATTAGCATGTCTGCTAATGCTACTAATCACAATCGCACAAAACACATCGATGTACGTTATTATTTTATACGTACCTGTACTTCTAATGAAGAATTTATTATTAAATACATGCCAACCACAGAGATGCCCGCTGATGTTATGACAGAACGTCTAACATTAAAAAAACACGAGAAATGCCTTAAAAATATCTGCATAATTTGAGAAGATGTAAAATTGTTGTAAAGTTATTTTATATTTTTGTTTTTCTTTAGGGGAAGTGTTGTAGATATAATCTATGGCTACAGATATTTAAATCAGAACAAAAATATTACACTGTATATTCTGTTGTTTATTTATTCTTATTGATGTATTGTCAAAATATAATTTTATTAAAGTCTTCTCAAGATATTTTTCTTTTATAAATTTCTCTGGATAAAGCAATCCAATAAAAAATACATAATGACACGCTGAATTGAAAATAAATAATCTCTAAAAACAAAAACAACTCATTTCTTAATCTCGATCCACTGCGATTCATCACAATATCCTTTTCTATTCCTGGGCTCTTGCTCTGTGGAGCGGGCGGACAGAATGGCTTCACCTGGGCATTCACCATGGGGGTACTAGAAGCCCAACAAATTACCTTTTCTCAAAAATGGGGCACCTATAGAACACCTCTTAGCGATCTTATTATTAACAGCACTACAGCACTTTAATGAGCTGAAAACATGACCGTCTCTAGACATACCAGCAGTTATTGACGAGTTGCTTACCTGCAGGAATTTGATGAAATAAGAAGATGGTTGCCTTTAGATACCTCTCAGCGACAATTAGCCTCGCAATTAGCAGGTTTTTGACAAGTTGAGAGGCAGCTTTCTACAGATATAAATTCCTGATTTCGACTGATTTCACTTCCAAACTTCTAGCTTTGTAATTTTTAGTTTGTAAATGTTATATTTTGTTAATATACCATTGCTGCTTCTAGAATGTCCTAATAAGGACGAAACGGGTCCAAGAATGATGTTATCCTTAGTAAGCAAAATCAAAGATAAAGTGTTTAAATTAAATTTATATCTCTGCTGGCTTTCCTTTAGATGTAATTCAATACCCGTTGTGGTATTAGCCAAAGGAGTAGTTTTTTTTTCTGAAAGGAAGCGGTAGCTCGTATTTTGTGTGACAGAAGAATGTAAGTTTTATTTATTTTATTTTAATGTTTTTAGGCTTACCAACTTTTCTAGGCAGTTCTTTCTGTTTTCAACTATACCAGATGCCGAAGGACATTTATCTGATTGATACAGTCGATGTATCATAAATATGCGGCTGTCGATCTAATGTTTATAGATAATTTTTTAAGTTAACAACGATTTATATGTATTTAGCTTCATTAAACATTTTTAGTTTTCTCTTATGCAGTTTAGGAGGTTTAGGATTAGATTTTCTGCGATAATTATAAATGTTGAGAACCTATTTAATGATGAATGCATTGTAGTGCAAAATTATTATGCCTTTATGCTATCTTTTCATGTCACCCCAACTTGTAATGCCTTCCTATAGAAATAAAGACTACTTAAATAAGTAATTTGTTAATAATAGTTTTAGATTAAAATTGTAGGTAAGTTAATAAACAAACAAACAAACAAAACAAAAAAATCCTTTTTATAATAATATTCAACCATAAAATGCTTCCAAAATAAAATAATAAGAATTATAGTGGTTCTTTCAAAATATTAATCTCCACCGGAACTGATAGACTATCAGCGAGTTTGCCAAGAGTCTTTACAATGTTTTATACCAGGGGGTCAATTCTCGACTTATAGGAATTTTTTCCTATAGGAATTTTTGACATTTTTCTACACATCCGAAGTTTATGACATTTTTCTACATATAGGAAAGTGTCACAAATTCCTATAGGAAAAGATTCCTACAAGTCGAGAATTGACCCCCTGGGGAATGTTGAGGTCATCCAGCTCCACAACAATACGAACGAAACAAGAAGATTTAAAATGAGGAAGCCCTATACCTATATTAGTTAACTAAGTGCCAGATTAAGGCAGAGTAAGTGCGATATTTACCCGATAGTGTTATTTGTATTAGAGTTTAAGAAGAAAGATTAAGACCCTTATTACTAAGTTTAAAAATAGTAAAATAGGTTAAATTATAATTACTTATTGATAACTATTGATCAGATTGGTATAATTTTAAAATGTCCTATAAGAGTATTAAAAAAAAGGTCAATATGCGGTAATGATTAACATGTAGACGCCTAAGAAAGTTATAAACTAATAGTTTTATCATTTTTTTTTTTTTTGAGGAAACATTTTAGAAAAATATGCTTTATAATACGAACGTGTGCTAGATCAGAATTCTTTCACGCAAACGATATCGCACAGAGGCGACAGCAAATCCGATTCTTGTTCGCATAAAAATTTCAATTCTCGTCAAATCAGTCGTGTTGGATAACAAATAGGATCACCTCTCCGTGCATCCACTTTTTTTATTGGATTTTTTATATATTTTTGCGCGCTCATATTTCGAACTCTTCTTTGATGCAAACAATATTCTTTCCCATTCTGTGTTACGGAAGCATACTAAAACGAATTCGAGAGGGATAGGAATGTTATTTTTGAATATATTTGAATAGAATGAAGCCATTCGAGCATAGACTTATTCCAACTTTTTGCTATCTGACTAGTTGAAGCGGTATCTGTATGGAAAATGAATTTCTTTTACAATGTTTAATATGCTGGTTACAGTATAGTATATTAACCTATTACTGTATGTAAAAAAATATTTTAACAAACGGATGTTAAATACAGGGGCAATGTAAAAAATTCCTTAAATTTTGTATTATTGGTATTTCCTTTTCTATATTTTCCGCCTGTGTCTAAACTATTTAAGAAACTACTGCTGAATCGACTGACATATATTATTATAAAGAAAAATTCAAGAGACGCTAAAATGGTGATTCCCATCTTATCGGGACTGAGGCCCACAAGGGTAATCTCGTAGCGTAACAAACACGAGAAATGACTTAACTTGGAACGAAATACCGAAAAGCCGATAGCAGTATTAGCACGTTAAATTTTTTGGTTTGTGAATCATTGGCATTACTTAGGTTAAACCATGTGATGATTTTTACAAGCCTTGATTTTTAAAACCATTCTACATCGCATTTTGATTAGGGTTTAAAAACTTGTTTGATCAATTTATCCAATAATAATTGGCACCTTTACCTCTTAAGCCTGCTCATGTAAAATATTTGGGCTTCTTACTTCGCCTATTTATATTCTATTAATAAAAGATAGAAGGATGAGTATTGCAACGATGATAAGTCCTAAAGGATCATATACTGACATTAATATTCTTAAGACTTCTCGTTTGGTTGGTCTCCTCTTGCCGCTCAGTACTTCAATGTTTCCTTTGTTGAAGCGAAGTGAATATGTAAAACAATCTAACTTTAAATTCCACCACATCCCTAAAACCTTTTCAGTGGTTTCTTCAGATTCTATATTCATATTTATTTTAGTAGGAGTTTCAGACGATGAATTCATTATCTGCATAAACTGTTCAGAATTAGAACGCCAGTTTCGAATTTCAAAATTGCCTTTAGAATGTATAAATTTAACTTCCTCAGCTATGTTAAGGGCTTCTTGCAGAGTGTCAGCTGTGTCTAATAAATCATCGACGTAATGATTTTTTATGATAGACTTAACAGCTCTTGGATACTGATCAATAAATTTTCGAGCATTAAATTTTTTTTCAAATTGTGCACAACTTGGAGAACATGTTGCTCCAAAAGTCATGACAGTCATGATGTAGGTATCTAAAGGTTCACTTTTTTTATTTCGCCAGTAGAAACGCTGGGCATGTTGATCTTCGCTTCTTATTCCTACACGAAGGAACATTTCCTTAATATCAGCACTAAATCCTATTTTTCGTTCACGAAATCGAAAGAGTATTCCCAATAATGAACCTAGCTGATCATTGCCTTTCAAAAGAATGGAATTGAGAGAAATTCCATTAACCTTCGCCGCAGCATCCCAAACTATCCTAAATTTACCTGGCTTATTAGGGTTAAAAGTGGGAAATATGGGAAGATACCAAATTCGTTTATGTTGCTCCGCCAGTTCTTGAGGCGTCAGTTTCCTAATATACCCTTTCTGAATGAAGTCTGTGATTTGTTGATTCATTTGGACGGCTAACTTTGGGTTAGAATCTTTTCTTTGCTCGATAAACTTCATACGCCGAATAGCCATGGGACTGCTGTAAGGTAACTTTAGGTTATCGTATTTCCAAATTATTCCAATTTTATAATGGTTCTCAAATTGTTTTATTGTTGATTCCATAATTTCAGTTGCTCTTTTTAATTCTTTAGATACCAAAGCATTTGCTGGTGCAGTAACACCAAGGCTTTCTACGCAGAAGTATTTTTTATTAGTTCATGTAGGTCTTGGTTACTTATATGTGTGTCGTTGCATTCGCAAATATGGAAGATGTTTTCCGTATTAATGTTTCTTTGATGATGTAGAGCGAATGCTGTCCATCCGAGTCGACATTTTGCTGCTATCGGCTGACCTTCCTCTCCTTCCTTAACTTTTAGTGGCAGAGCAAGTTCCCAGTTATCTAGACCAATAAGCAATCTAGGTGTTACATTTTTATACGATTTTATAGGAACATTATTAAGATATGGGAACCCTTTGACCAGCTTTGCAGCATCTAGGCTTTGTTAAGGGAGATGGAGGTTTTTAACCGTACGTGCAGACCGATTTTCATATCGACGTGCTCCTGGGAAATCTCCGGAGATCGTATAGAGGATTCTTTGAGATTTCTCTTCTAATCGCTCTTGATCTCCTGTCCATTTAAGACATAAAGGTTCATACTCACCACACACACCTAATTCTTCAGCAATGGTTTCATCAAGCATAGTTATTGAAGACCCTTTATCCATAAAAGCATATGTCAAGACTTCTTTATTACCATTTGTTAACCTGACGGGTACTATACGAAAACGAATTGACCGATTGTTTTCAAGATTTACATTAACTTCTTGCTGAGATTGCGTGGTTGAATTGCTATTTGAAGTTGAAGGCTGTGACTCTATGTCTTTATGCAATATCGGATGATGTTTTCTTTGGCACCCATCCTTGTTGCATTTGACTGGGTATTTACAGGGAAATCTGTGTCTTTTTAGATATAATCTACATAATTTTAGATCTCTGACAGATTTCCATTTATCTGAAATAGGATATTCTTGAAAGGTCTTGCAATCTGTTATTTGTATACAATTTCTACTACAAATTTTACAGATCCTCTGTTGATTTGCAGATTCTGTTGAATGCTGATAAGATCGCTCATTTTGACGATTTGACTTACCACGGTCACGGTCCATGACAGCAAGAGATGGCAAAGCCGTGCATACATTCATGGCAATATTGTACATCCAATCCCCAAAGTCTTTAAGTCCGTTGAAATTACATAAAGTGCTACGATAAATAGCCCAATTGATCTTAGTTTGAGGTAGAAGTTTTTCAACCAGCTCAAACATCAGTGTAGGATTATTTAGGTAAGCACTCATATTGGAATTTTCTAAAGAAACGCACAAATTTTTTATTGATAAAGCATATTCTACTAGTGTTTCTATTTTTTCAGACTTAGGCGGAGGTTTTTGACGAGTAGAGTTTATGTGAGCGTCAATTATCTGTTCAGGTCTTCCAAATAACATTTCCAGCGTTGAGATAATTTGTGGAACATATTCTGGGACTGTAAGAAGACTGAATACGGCGGACTTAGCCGTACCTTTAAGACTCTTCTGTAGTCTTAACAAGTTTTCGTTATTATCATACCCACATAATTGAGTAGACCTTTTATAACTACTAATAAATAAAGGCCATTCAAAAGTATTTCCACTAAAGGAGGGCAGTTCTTTCAGTATACTTCTTCTCGCAGCACATTCTTCTTAAAGTTAAAGTATTTTGATCTAATGCTTCATATGAAAGATAATCATTGAGTCCTTTCTTTCCCATATTAAACCTCTCTGGGATTTAGATTTCAGTTTTTTGATGGGTTGGACATTTGGAAGAATCTTTCTGAATAGGTTTGCACATATCCAATGTATGAGCAGGGTTTATTTTAATACCTTGTTCGATCTGTTGCGATAATAGACTATTTATTGCTGGATCTGCTGCTCGAACCTCTTCATCATCAATATCTTGACTGTCATCGGATTCTTCGATTAAGAGACGAGCTTCTTTAGTTAACTCCCTTTCTTTTCTTATTAAATTAAGTTCTTCCTATATAAGTTGTAACTTTAATTTACGCTTACTGCTAGATGTTGAGTTTTTCTTGCTCCTAGCAGTAAATGTATGTTTTGAGGAAGATTTAGTTGAAGAGGAAAAAGGATTTTGTGGAGCTATTAAAGTTGGAGATGATACTGCTAGAGAAGGTTGTACTATATGTTGCTGATTAGGATCTGTGGCGCAATTTGGACATAACCATGATTCATTATCTTCATCAGTTACGTTTACGCATTCGTAACAGAACCTTTTCTTGCAATTAGCACATTCAGCCATATTTTCATCTCTATACGGTTTGTTACAAATTGGACAGTGGCCTCGTTTGGTTCTTCCAATGGTAGCTGGAACCATCTTTGTAGACCGTCGAATTTGAGCTTTGTTAGGAATTCCAAATAATCAATCCAGTTTACTGGAGGCCAAATGAGTACGCCAAATTTAAGATAATTACTTTATTGGCTACACAATATGTCCATTTACATAAGGTGAATTTATAATCAAATTCCTAAAATAGTATGATAAATAAATACAAAATATAATAATTCAAACAAATACAAAACTTACGATTTCCCCTAACTGGAAGGAAGAAACCTAACAAACGATACTATTAAAACTATTTTAAATAATAATAGTACATAAAGTATTTTTAGTGACAAATCAGTAAATTATATCTGCCAAGCAGACATTTTCGTTTTGACATCATATTTCTACGGGGTGAAATCTATAATTTATCAATCATTCTTCACAGAATTTTAAGAAAATTGTTATTAAAGTAGTTAGGATGAACCGAAAACTCTGAAAATCGATAGGGTATTAAGTTAGAAGTAATTATTCAAGAAAATCAAAACCGCAAGTCAATCAGAACTTTCGTTCTAGAGTTATTGTGCCGGACTCAGAATGATCAGAAACATGAAAAAAAGTTTTAAAAAATAGGGGTCAGAAAATGTTTTCGTCTGCACGAATGCAATACTGAGGCCCTATAGGAAGGGCCTCAGTAATTCTACGCATCAGTTTTGATATAAGCAACAAGTATTCAATAATTTACCAAACTAACTGCCTACCGGACATGATTTAAAATCCCAATATAAAAACAATTATGTTCAGTTATATTTTTAAAAGTAGCCCAGGCATTCGACCGGGTCTGGCATCAAGGGCTAATGTAATAATTGGCATTATTATTAGTAAACATTTATAGAATTCTAAATACAATATATGTTTTAACTAAATACAATAAAACAATCAACTAGATTATTCCTTTATAAAACAAGTTACATTGAACTTAAGAATTTGTAATGGGCAAGCATGAATATCTTTAACACCTTAACGACCGCTGTCGTAAAGCCAAATTTGGCCCCATGGACCGGAAAGTTTTTATTTAAAATACTAGTTAGAAAACTAATAAAACATTGTTTCATATCTGCAATTTTTTTCTTTATTTCCAAATATTGTTTTTGGGCGTGCAATATCTGGATAACACGCGGTCCAAGCGCTTGATTTCATATACTGGGACCGAGTGCTAACTGCAGATAACTAATTTTCTTGAGCACAATATCACACTCATCAAACGGAAAAAATCTAGAACAAACGGACAAATGAAATAGAAAAATCCCAAGTCATCATTGACTGACTATATTAAATCTAAAGCCTACATTGACATGTAGCATTAAAAAACTAGCAACTGAAATCAGGTTTGGTTTAACAATTGTAAATGCTTTCATAGTATATAAAGATTTTAAACAAAATAAAATATTGATCACGAAGTTTAAAGAACTTTTAGGCATGGCTTTAGTCACCAAAACTCTACATGGATGGATTGCAGCTCAGTAATGTGCGAGATCAAAGTATAAGTGTGGAGTTTGCAAAAAAGATTATTGTTTAGATTATTTTTTCATCTCATTCAACCAAAAAAAATAAAATAACGTTTTCCTTTAACAGTATTTGCATTCCTTTATGAAATAAAGTATTTTTTCTAAATATTTTTCTATATTTAAAGTAGGTAACTGTAGATAAGTAACTATACAGTTACTGAAAAATCACATCACAAGATAAATGACATTTCAATTTTTTTTGGTGTGCGCCATGCTGAAACCGCTATTATCGACGAGTCAGCAGGACCACTAACTACAGCAATCTATTGTAATGGACATTTTTTTTATATATAATTTTATTTTATCCTATTTATTTTATTTGTATCATATTTTTTTTTTTTTTTTTTTATTACTTACCTCATAAATAAATTTGTTTTGCGCCAGCTAGTCAGAAAATGTATTTAAAATGAACAATAAGAATTCTCATCTCTGGGTGCGGTTCCAAAATGACATACTAAGTTAATTTATTCTTATTCAATTTTAAATTAGTTTTACACATTAAATGTTCATTGCTTTTTAATCAAATACCATCTTTTATATATCCGTTTTTTTTTTTTAAACAATTTGACAGCTCGAAATATATTTTTTTTTGTTATTTTTTTTTAAATTTAAATTATAGTTAATTTTAAAATTTTTGTCCTGGACTATTGACCTCTGTACTATATTCCTTAAAATTTGAGATTGAAATAAATTTGTTACCAATCACAACTATTTTATTTCATTAATAACTGTAAAATAACTCAACAAAATTCTGGTTGAACATATATCTTATATCTATTCTTTAATTAATATTATGAATCATTTGAAATTATTTAATTTATATTTTCACTATAAAATTATCATCAAAATAAAATAATTTCAAACAATTTACGTAGTACTACTGATGCCATCTATGAACTAAATATTACAACCTAAATTAGTAAACTACAGATTTCTAATGCAACATCTACTGAAATTTGTAATTACACCTTTTAGTGTCTATGGATTCCGTTGCCAAATTTTAGCATTAATTTGAGTATTTTATAACCACACTTTTTTTGATAATATTAATAATAGGATGTATAATTACTTTTTAATCAAAAATTGCATCGATTGTCTGTCTAATTAAAATAACTTTGCATGGTAAGTTTCACTATCAAAGTTTGTAATTGAATTTGAATGTAATATTGTATTTAATCAATTATTCTAGGTAAAACACTTATCTGAGACTGGTGTGACCTTCCTTTGAATTCTTCTAGTTTCCAAACTCACTGCTGAATATTCAGTTATGGGGAATAACTGATTGGAAAGCCTCCTTTCTCAAATGTAAGTAACCAAATTCCAAGAAATCACACTTAATATTACCTTTTGTGACAATTATTTACTTGTCTTGGGATGCCCAAACTTATTTCAATCAATTTGTTATTTTGATATACAATATATAAACATTTTAAACTGTTTCTTTTAGATTATTTTAAAAAATTACCACCAACCAAAATGTCTACCCCTGAAACTTCATTTATTTACTTCCCTTCCTTCACTACCATGTCACTAAGGAAAAAATTGAACAAAAGACACTCTCATTTCTGGTTCCTGTATTATGTACTGGATGTTTATAACTTGTGGTATGATTTCAAAAAGAAAGGTATTTATAATTTATTTATTATTGCTCGATACAGTTAAAATCTAAAATTCTATGAATTGTTATTATTTATATCTGTATTTATGTTTTATTAACAATGTTTATCTCATTTATTTTGATAATAATTAGTTGCTGTCAACTACATCTGTCAATTTCTTTCTAAAATTAATAATATACAGGGTAGTTGTTTTTTAATGAACCTCTTTTGAGTATTCTTATTGCTCATATAATAATTTTTTAATATTATTTATTATAAATCTTACTTATTGGTTACAATATAAATACTATTTCTTCACACTATATATTTAGCATTGTTAACGTGCGTCCTGTCGATATCACAGCTGTGAAAATATCAATATCATGTGTGCTATCTGAAGTTAACATGCGGTCCCAGGGAAAAATAAAAGTGTGCTAATATAGTTAACACGCGGTCGTTAAGGTGTTAAATATTTCAATTATTTTAAATTTGTTGTTTGGCGTTTATTTTAAGTCAAGTAATCATATTAAGATTTCAGAAATAAAACTGGTGGGTATTTTAAGTGTGTAAACTAGAATTATCTTAATATAATAAGTTTAGCGCATTCGGCTTATTAGGCCATCATCTGGACTCTACAATAGAAAATTAGGTAAAAGAGTTAAAAAATAATATATTAAAAAATATTTTCTTTTTAAAATGACTTACTTGTGTGTTAAAATAATGAATTTAATTTACAAAGAGCAATTATTAAACATGCCAAGATAATACGCATCATCCCAGCCAATGTCGAAATTAAAAAATATAATGTAATGAAAATTCCTAAGCCGTCTCTGTCTAAAGCAAGTGACCTTCAGCTTGCCACTCGACTCATGCTCTAAAGGACGGAATCTTCTAGGAATGCCGCTGACGCTCGAGAAACGGCTAGAACGGGTGATGCATGCCGTTAAGTCATAGATAAAATTTTCCGGAGCGTCTAAAGACTTCTCGTAGCAGAGTTGGACCTGGTATAAATAGCCCGGCTCATCGGTGGACAGTTTAGTTTAATAAAAAGTGTTAGACAGAAAAGTTAAATTGTAATAAATAAATTAGAATTGTTAGTTAGTGCCCAAGTATTATATAAACTAATTAGTACGTCATAAATAAATTGTAAATAGTGTGTTTTAAATAAACAAACCATAAATAAATTAGACTATCGCTACAATAAAATCAAAGAATATAAAAATCCTCGGCAGGTTGAACAAAATGATTCTTACAAAAAGTTTCCATGTATTCGTGTGTTAGCTGGTGATAATATTAGCAGCATCGAAACAACAGACACTGGCCCATATTTTTACTTTCCTATCTGTATACAGATATAAGGAAAGTATAGGAATCATGATTTTTTCGACCTCGAGTCTTCGACGGATTTTTACGTTTTGAGGTCCCCTGAATCCGTTTTGACTATTTTCGCGATGATGTCTGTGTGTGTGTGTGTGTGTGTGTGTGTGTGTGTGTGTGTGTGTGTGTGTGTGTGTGTGTGTGTGTGTGTGTGTGTGTGTGTGTGTGTGTGTGTGTGTGTGTGTGTGTGTGTGTGTGTGTGTGTGTGTGTGTGTGTGTGTGTGTGTGTGTGTGTGTGTGTGTGTGTGTGTGTGTGTGTGTGTGTGTGTGTGTGTGTGTGTGTGTGTGTGTGTGTGTGTGTGTGTGTGTGTGTGTGTGTGTGTGTGTGTGTGTGTGTGTGTGTGTGTGTGTGTGTGTGTGTGTGTGTGTGTGTGTGTGTGTGTGTGTGTGTGTGTGTGTGTGTGTGTGTGTGTGTGTGTGTGTGTGTGTGTGTGTGTGTGTGTGTGTGTGTGTGTGTGTGTGTGTGTGTGTGTGTGTGTGTGTGTGTGTGTGTGTGTGTGTGTGTGTGTGTGTGTGTGTGTGTGTGTGTGTGTGTGTGTGTGTGTGTGTGTGTGTGTGTGTGTGTGTGTGTGTGTGTGTGTGTGTGTGTGTGTGTGTGTGTGTGTGTGTGTGTGTGTGTGTGTGTGTGTGTGTGTGTGTGTGTGTGTGTGTGTGTGTGTGTGTGTGTGTGTGTGTGTGTGTGTGTGTGTGTGTGTGTGTGTGTGTGTGTGTGTGTGTGTGTGTGTGTGTGTGTGTGTGTGTGTGTGTGTGTGTGTGTGTGTGTGTGTGTGTGTGTGTGTGTGTGTGTGTGTGTGTGTGTGTGTGTGTGTGTGTGTGTGTGTGTGTGTGTGTGTGTGTGTGTGTGTGTGTGTGTGTGTGTGTGTGTGTGTGTGTGTGTGTGTGTGTGTGTGTGTGTGTGTGTGTGTGTGTGTGTGTGTGTGTGTGTGTGTGTGTGTGTGTGTGTGTGTGTGTGTGTGTGTGTGTGTGTGTGTGTGTGTGTGTGTGTGTGTGTGTGTGTGTGTGTGTGTGTGTGTGTGTGTGTGTGTGTGTGTGTGTGTGTGTGTGTGTGTGTGTGTGTGTGTGTGTGTGTGTGTGTGTGTGTGTGTGTGTGTGTGTGTGTGTGTGTGTGTGTGTGTGTGTGTGTGTGTGTGTGTGTGTGTGTGTGTGTGTGTGTGTGTGTGTGTGTGTGTGTGTGTGTGTGTGTGTGTGTGTGTGTGTGTGTGTGTGTGTGTGTGTGTGTGTGTGTGTGTGTGTGTGTGTGTGTGTGTGTGTGTGTGTGTGTGTGTGTGTGTGTGTGTGTGTGTGTGTGTGTGTGTGTGTGTGTGTGTGTGTGTGTGTGTGTGTGTGTGTGTGTGTGTGTGTGTGTGTGTGTGTGTGTGTGTGTGTGTGTGTGTGTGTGTGTGTGTGTGTGTGTGTGTGTGTGTGTGTGTGTGTGTGTGTGTGTGTGTGTGTGTGTGTGTGTGTGTGTGTGTGTGTGTGTGTGTGTGTGTGTGTGTGTGTGTGTGTGTGTGTGTGTGTGTGTGTGTGTGTGTGTGTGTGTGTGTGTGTGTGTGTGTGTGTGTGTGTGTGTGTGTGTGTGTGTGTGTGTGTGTGTGTGTGTGTGTGTGTGTGTGTGTGTGTGTGTGTGTGTGTGTGTGTGTGTGTGTGTGTGTGTGTGTGTGTGTGTGTGTGTGTGTGTGTGTGTGTGTGTGTGTGTGTGTGTGTGTGTGTGTGTGTGTGTGTGTGTGTGTGTGTGTGTGTGTGTGTGTGTGTGTGTGTGTGTGTGTGTGTGTGTGTGTGTGTGTGTGTGTGTGTGTGTGTGTGTGTGTGTGTGTGTGTGTGTGTGTGTGTGTGTGTGTGTGTGTGTGTGTGTGTGTGTGTGTGTGTGTGTGTGTGTGTGTGTGTGTGTGTGTGTGTGTGTGTGTGTGTGTGTGTGTGTGTGTGTGTGTGTGTGTGTGTGTGTGTGTGTGTGTGTGTGTGTGTGTGTGTGTGTGTGTGTGTGTGTGTGTGTGTGTGTGTGTGTGTGTGTGTGTGTGTGTGTGTGTGTGTGTGTGTGTGTGTGTGTGTGTGTGTGTGTGTGTGTGTGTGTGTGTGTGTGTGTGTGTGTGTGTGTGTGTGTGTGTGTGTGTGTGTGTGTGTGTGTGTAGGTCGCATAACTCATGAACCGATAAACAGAAAAACACGAAATTTTAAACTTAAGCTTTGTTTCAGCGTCCAATGAGCTGATTAGATATATTCGTTATTTACGTTTGGGGAAGAAAATTATTCAAAAAAAGTTACTTACAATATTATTATCTATAATTTTTGTAACATGTCAAATTTTCCTGAAATGGTTCGTATTCGAGAAATTTGACAAAATGTGTAAAATTCTGATTTTTAAGAAAATTGTTAAACTAAAAGTTGTTTGCGATATCGATCTCTATAATTTTTGTTTTTAAATGACTTTTCTAAAATGGACCGTAATGGAAAAATTGGAGGAAAAGTGCTAAATTTAAATTTTTCAGTATTTTCGTTTTCAATGAATATCTATAGAAAAATGTTTCGAGGTAGATGTATGTGGAAAATGTATATATTTAGTTTATCCTCTAAACATTTTTAGAGATGCTGCAATAGGTTAACTAGATAGGAAAGTCATGTGTTGGACACATCAGATTTTTTTTTGTATATAGGGCAGATTGGCAAGAATGACTTGAACAGATGCCGTCTAAATTTCAAGTTAAAGATACTAGAGCAAATCGGCATATAAGAACCCAAAATTTGTCTCAGAGGAGGTCTCGGTGACAAGTGACGTGTGACGCAACCGAATCGGTAAAGTGACAATCTAGCAGTCTTGCCAATATAAAAACAACTAATAAAAAAAATTAAATTTGACAATGTGTTAAACCAATGATTATATTAGGATTATTTCAGTTTACACACTTGAAATACTTAGTAGTTTCAATTCTGAATAACCCAGTACGTACATACCTATCACCTTCCTAAAATATTTAGATTTTTTTAAGTCATATATAAGCAAATAGAAAGTTCACTCTAAAATATTTATAATTTGTGTATTACGTCTAATTACCATTAAAATTATTAATAATAAATTTGAAAATTTTATTAAATACTTTATCCCCTAAATAATAGAACTGTTTATGTAACCTCAGGTCATTAATTTTTTTTTTATATATATTATAATGAAACACGAAATCCCAAGAATATCAAGTTAATGATTAAAAGTATTCAAAGAAATAAAATTAAAAAGTTTCATCTAAGTATTTAGACTACACCCTGTATAGTGGTGAATTTCAAAAAATTCCTTTTTTCCTAAAAAATGAAGAGACAGGAAAATTAATTTTTCAATGTTTATTTATAAGTACTTGATTAGTGTATAAATGTCAAAGGTAATATAAAATTTAACTTACCCATGGAAAATCATGTAAAACTGCCCGAAGATGAGTCCCCCAGGAAGACACCTCACCGCTGTATGCACCGGCATGCTAGACAAAAGGCCTCCAGTTCCCCCAGGTATTTGTAATATCTGCTTCTGTTTATGGACACTGAAAAGAAATACGTTTAACACTTGAACATCTCATATTTCACAGTGAAACACAGGTATTTTAATTAAAATAGTATATTATGCAACGATCATTTAATAACCATTACATGAGAGTTGCATACGCTATTTTTTCTACACCCGATAAATAATCAAGACCTATAAATATTATATTTATATTGGTATTGAACACAATAACAGTAATTACTCGTATTTCTATAAAATATTCTACAAAATTGTAATTAATGGTATTACTTCAGGTATTGGTATTTCCCTAGATTTTTGCGGTAAAATATTTTGTACTGTATTTTCTGCTTTCTCCGATATGTGTGGAGGAGTCTTCTATATCGCTAATATCAGACATTTTAATATTATAATTATCGAAGTTTAGCTACCTACGAAAATTTAATACGTTTTGACAACTAAAATAATTACATAGGAACCTAGGACAAACGTCAAACAGCATGCTTGATTGAAAAATTGTAGGTTTCTATTGATTTAAAATCTGTATCGTAATGAAAAATCTGTATCATAATGGGTATCATTATGAAATGGATTATGGGCATATAAGTGCATTATTATAATACGGGTGTAGAAAAACTATCCTTAGTGACTAATTAACAAACTACTTACCATAATTGAGTATTTAAGTAATCGTAAAGACGATAAATCTTTTTATTTACGTCTAAAATAGTGTCACAATTTAGTAGAGTCATTTTGAGGTTGGTTAGGTTATAAGCCATCTCTTGTCTGACTTGAGAAATTACTGTATAGGCGGTCAAAAGATTGTTACTTACATTAAGAAGCGCCGTGCAGTGAGTAGAACATTAAGCCATGGTAGCTAACTGTATTTCTGTCGCATAATGCGCCATTTTCGATCCAAGAATCGATCTTTAAATGACGTATTATATTATTTTCGTTTTTAAGTTTATTTTTACATTTATGTAACAATTTTCTCTTTCTTTATCCCACATTAGCCATAAATAAACTTTGAACTCGCACTAAACCCTGATATTAACATTTTTTAAATAAAACTACAAGTTATATACAGTCTCAAATTTTTACTTACTTTTATTTCAATAATTCAAGAGTTGACGATATACGAGGTGCAAAGGTGTGTCTTAAATACATAGATGAAAACTTTTAAACCCATTATCTAAAAGAATTAAGTTGTATCGATTTATCACAATCACGCATTGCATCAGATAGTATTTCAGCCGGAGCATTAAGTATTTGGATCAATGAGGATGATTTGTAATCTAAATTACTTTTAAATAAAATAATACTTGGGTAATACTACTCTTTATTAAAATATTCATTTCACTAGAATTTATGGCTGCTAAACGTGAAACTCATTACAGTATGGTGCGAAACGAGGAGCCTTAATAAAAAAAATTGTATATGATTAAAATAAATTAGAATAATTAAATTAAAATAAAAAAATAAAAAAAACGACATCATTACCCATTACAATATAGCTACTCAAACATAATTATAACATCCTCTTCATTACAATATATACATATGTCACTGACTATTCACTTATTATTACTCTCGCCGCCTTTTCTAAACCACTAGATACCTATTAGTTTTTAGACTGTGGGTAAGCAATGGTTCTTTAGCCTCTTGGTTGTTACACTAGTTAAGAAACTGGAGAGAGTATCTTAACAAAATAATAAACTGATATCTTATATTACTGGTTAAGTATCCTATGTTAAATAGAAAGAAGCATTTTCAACAAAAAATGTATTGATGTAGGTGTACCCCAAGGTATACTTTAAACCAAACATTTTATGATCGCTACTTATGCTACCAATACAACTATACTAGCAGTGGGGCATGACAGCGAAGAAACTGTAAATAAACTCATATTAACAGTGTAACCTAACAGTGTAACTTCATTAGCTTTATCTACAAAGGAAGAGAACAGTTACTTATAACTGTAAATAATTAGGAGATATTATACTACGATACAGTAAAATAGATTGGAATAAACAAAAAATATACTTTACAACTCAATTGAATTATAAGCTTTGGCCATACAAATTTTAAGTGTGGGTAATGCATCTACTTTAGTGAAGTGCTCCCATTTAAAGGACCGTGGTTAAAATCCTGGCTAACCCCATGAAAATATACTATACAGTGAGCATCTTAAGTCTTACCCCCCCCCCTAACTAACTCGTTACTGGGGTCTTGTTAGGAAAATCGCCGAGACAGGTCGATTTTTAATTTTTACAATGTACATTTTTGCATGATTAGTTAACCCTTACTTTCATCCCTTACTGGAGGGTAAAAACCCTTTCGAAAAATTTAAATGGCATGGGGTGGTGGGTGATAGCTCATTTGAAAGGGGGTTTTATTTTCTATTCAACCGTGCAAAAAAAATTTAAAATTTGCATCATTACATGTTGATTTATTAATGTTTAAAAATAACAAAACCTCACAAAATAGGAAAGCAACTAGACTAACAGTGACCTTCTAATGGCAAAAAGTCTTACTTCACGTCTGAACCAAAACCGAAGTCAAGCAGGGTCGAATTTTAATTCTAAGGATGAGTGCGCTACGTTAATTTCCGTTATTCTTAAACAACAATTAGTCGATAATTAATAAAGCAAATTTCAAATTTTTTTACACGGTTAGATAGAGAATAAAACCCTCTTTCAAATGAGCTATCACTCACCACCCCATGCCATTTAAATTTTTCGAAATGGTTGCTCCCCTCCAGTAAGGGATGAAATTAAGGGTAAACTATTCATACAAAAATGTACATTGTAAAAATCAAAAATCGACCTGTCTCAGCGATTTTCCTAACAAGACTCCAGTAACGAGTTAGGTAAGACTTATGGTGCTCACTGTATAACTCGAGTAATAATTGTCCGTATACAGTATGGTTCAAATGAAAGGAATAAATTCATTATAATGGAAGTAGTTGGTTTTTCGAAAAAATGCTCGAACAGGTCAATTTTGTTTACTTAAAGCGCAATTTTTTAAATAAAATTCAATTTTCCCTCACTTCCCATTTTTGGGCAGTGACGTCATTGACAATTGTTTTAAATAGCAACCCCAATTTTTTTTTTCTTGATTTTGATAGATCTTGCAATTTCCTACTTGGAAACGTAATATTTGAAATATCTGACATAACAATTTTTTTTGAAAAAAAGTCATTTCAAGATCAGATACATAAATTTTATGTTATTTTGAAACACAATAAATTAATAAAAGATAATTATTTGTAATTAAGTGCTTAATTTAAAAAAATAATAATAATAATAAAACGAATTTAATGACAATTTCACAAATTCTTTTTATTATTATTTTGTTAGATTAAGCATTTAATTACAAATAATTATCTGTTATTAATTTATTGTTTCTCAAAATAACATAAAATTTATGTATCTGATCTTGAAATGTCAGATATTTCAAATATTATGTTTCCGAGTAGGAAATTGCAAGATCTATCAAAATCAATAAAAAAAAATTGGGGTTGCTATTTAAAAAAATTGTCAATGACGTCACTGCCCAAAAATGGGAAGTGGGGGAAAATTGAATTTTATTTAAAAAATTGCGCTTTAAGTAAACAAAATTGACCTGTCCGAGCATTTTTTCGAAAAACCAGCTACTTCCATTATAATGAATTTATTCCTTTCATTTGAACCATACTGTATATATAGAGTTAGAAGGTAGGAAGACGCTGTAAGCATCTTTAGTATACATTCAAAACGGTATCACTGAGCGTGGCTTATGTAGACTTAATATGGCCGATGCGCCAGAACCGGACTTAGAAAATGTAAGCTACATTTAATTATTGAATAATGTTATAATAACTGATTTTCAGTAATTCCACTTCTTAACAAAATAAGTTTCATACAAAATTTTATGTTGCACAGTATTTTATACATATAATAATTACAAAGTCTATAAATTTTATTTGATATATCACGGTTTAACGTACCTAACGGTTATGTTAGACCGTAACTGATTTAACATAAAATAATCAAACATTTGTTAAATAGGTAGGTATTAATAGAAAATATATTTGGAAAAAATAACAAATAATATAAAAATTACATTTATATTGACCACTAAACAATACAATTTTATTATTGTAATATCACATTTTATTATATTTTATTATTAACGAAGTAAAACATCCTGTTTGTATATTTGTTAGCTATAACTTTAATTAAGAGTACTCTATTATGGTTATGCAAGGGCTGCTAATAAAAACTTTGCAATTTAAAAATATTTTTTTGAGTTTTCATTGACTTTAAAAATACTGTTTTTACGATGAAGTATGACATTATTTACTATAATAATAATCATTTATTCTCAACGGATTCACACCCAATTACAGAGAATATACTTACAATTCTACAATGTATAAATAAATGTAAGAAAAAAAAAATTTAAACAATAAACTAAAGCTAATGAAAAGACAAGAAAAAAAACTATAAATGGAACAGACATAAACAGATGCCCAAGAAAAGTAAATGAAAATAATGTCAATTAAATAAATCAAAGACTAGGTACCTCAAACAAAAGCAACGATTCCTTATAACAATTAATTATTGAAATATATATCACATACCTACGTGCCCAATACCATTAAATAACTGGCTCATATTGTAAATTGGTGATTTAATTAGCACATTGGTTCTTGGTAGCGCAATGAAATATGCGAGAGTGTCTTGCGTGAGTTCGAGGTACCAAGAGCCTTAGTTGGTTTAACAAACAGCTACAATCTATTTTGTTGTTTAATAACATGTATAAAAACGTTAATGCCGTGCAGTTTCTTCTCTTCGCTAGGGGTTCCAAATTGAATGTTTTTAATATAGCTGTATGATCAAAACTCCTAGAAGGATAGAAGCCACTGCACTTCAAATAATGTACTTTAGGCATTTACGTTGTAAAGTTTCTACATAGCTAATTGCATTCTGATATATCGGATACCATATCAATGACGCATATTCGATCTTACTTCTAATAAATGTGATATATAAAAGTCGTAGTGTGTTTACATCTGAAAAGCTATCCCAGTTTCTTATAAAATATCCCAGAAGCCTGTATGCAGAAGAAACAATTTCTGCAATATGATTATTAAATTTAAGTTCGCTATCAAAGACTATTCCTAAATCATTGAATGTTACACATCTATTCAAAGTGGTATTGTTGAGAGAATAATTGAAAATTATGGGATTTTGTTTTCTATGAAATGAGATTACTTTGCATTTAGTTAAGTTCAGCTGTAGATAATTATCAAGGCACCAGTTATAAATTGTATTCAACGCATTTTGCAGTAAGAAACAGTCTTCATCGGATTTGATTTCAATATAAATTTTTAAATCGTCGGCAAAAAGTAAGTGTGGTATCAACAGTTGACTTGATATATCGTTTATAAAAACAAGGAATAGTAAGGGTCCCAGATTGGACCCTTGAGGAACACCTGATAATTAAATATATTTATTAGACCTCAAACCACCATACTCTATAAACTGGTATCGATTAAGCAGATATGACTTCATTAATTTCAAAAGAGAATTCGAAAAACCAACAGATTTGAGCTTTGATAATAAATGATAGTGATCGATTCGGTCAAAAGCTTTCTTTATATCAGTATAAATAACATCTACTTGACCGACAGAGTCAAGTGTGTTTGATATATACTGTGTTATACAGGCCAAATTAGATACAGTCGATCTTTTTGACATAAAACCGTGCTGAAAGTTAGAAATTAATGGTTTCACTTTATTATAGACGTTTTCGTAAATTATCATCTCAAACACTTTTCTAAAGTTACAGAGTATGGCTATGGGTCTGTAATTATCAAGATAAGTTTCCGTTTTTAAGATTAGGTTAAACAAGAAGCAAAGTGTTTCTCAAATGGATAAAAACAGTCCTTGACAACAAAACTTGGTACATCATCTACTCCCGCCGTAAATTTGTTTTTAAGTTTTTTTGAAGCTGAAACTATATCGGTTTCAGATACTGAGTCAATACAAATATGCAAATTAGACATAGAGACTAATTCGAAATTGGGTAAATGATTAGGAGGTAAATAAACACTAGAAAATAATTCAGAAAAGCTATTTACAATAGACTGAGACGTTTCATAGACTGAATTATTTAACTGCATTCTGCCAGGAATTCTAGATTTATTGTTTTTGCTATTTATAAATGCCCAGAATTTATTTGGTTCTAATGATACGTCTTTTTCTATTTCTTGAACATAGGCTGCATAAAACGTTTTGATTTGTAGCTTAATTAAGGATCTTAAGTTTCTAAATGTTTGTAAATAATTATCAGTTTTAAACTTTTTAAAGTTTCTGCGAGCTGAATCTTTTAAACGGATATTATTTATAATTTCTTTGGTGAACCAAGGAAGGTAATTTCTTGAATTTCGCGACTGTTTTTGTTTATATGTGGGAACACATTCATTAAATATGTTGGTAAGAATTTCATAGAATGCGTCACATGCCTCGTTAATGTTTTGATATTGCTCTATACTATTCCAATCTGCATCTTGTAGCTTATTATACAATAACGGATAGTTCGCACGTTTAAAATTAAGCTTTGTGAAGGAGAAATGAAGTGTAAAGTTAGATGATTCCGTTGTCTCTACGTTAAAACAAACGTTAAGTGCTGGATGGTAGATAGTATCCTCCTTAGTTGGGGGACAGTAATCTCTAGTAACTTGACATTTAAAATTAGCGATAACTAAGTCCAAAAGCCTATTATGCTGATTCAGAATGGAGTTGTATTGATTACCATTTAGAAAATTTATAAAATCCTTAATTAATCTAGTTTTTGGGTCGTGAATATCTTGAGAAATCACTTTTTCTCGAGTTTGAACATAGCCCCCAGAAATTGCCGGGCGGTGGGGTTATTTTGTGGCTTCCATGTGATCGAATACAACCGAACAAAAAATTTGTTGTCTTGAGAAATGTGGTACATTGGTGAAATTAAAATGCCACCTTCTCGTGTTTTTAAGGCACTAATATACTTCTTATCCATGTTATTTAGGAACATTTCTATACATTATTTTTTTTGTTTTAAGACAACAGCTTTTTATAACGAAACTGAAGTAAATTTCTATAATTTAAGATATAAAAGAGATTATTTCTCATTCTTTTGTGTCTAATTTATTGTGCCAGATTCAGCTAAGTCTCTTATGTTTAATTCATTTTTACGAAACCCTTATGCGGTTGTTACACTTTTACTCAATACACAATTCATATTTCAGTTTTATAAAAATTGCCCTGCACATTGCTTACTATGTTGTACAATTAGTTGTGGAATGATATTTCAGACTATTTCTTCGGATGCATATCTGTTACGTTAACAAGCTAACATTGTTTATCTTTAAATATGTACAATATATTTAGTTTCCAAACGACATAAAAATTAAAAAAAAAAAAAAAAACGTTGATTGCAATCATTAATATTTTAGAGCAGATGCGAAGAACAAATACCTTCTGAGATTTTGTTACATCCCTTGTACTATCAAACAAAAAGAAAATCGTATCTATTATTATATGTCTGATTTTAGAGATTTTCTTCTTATTGATGCCAAACTGTATATATCCGAAACCAGAAACATAATATAGAATGTATCAACCGCCATATCCCACATACATGATTCTCTGTTTTTTATAAGCGTAACTCAGAGCCCCTCGTTTTCTGGGTCATATTTGTTATATTTTTTATTCAAGTATATTTTACTGAGATGTAAAAATGTATGTTCCATTTACTTTATTTGATTATATTTGAGTATAAAGAGAGGAGATGTACAAAAGAATTGGTGACAAGGTTTGATTTCGTTAAAAAATAGCGGACGAAAGATACATTACAAGAATATAGTATTCTCATTATTTACACGATAGGAAATTTGAAAAGTGTTTTAAACCAAACTTACTTGTCTAATAATACTAGAGCTAGAAGTAAAATAAACTGTAACTAAACATAATTACCAAAGGTATGACAGTGGCAGTGTGACGCTATAAGAATACCAAATAAAAAGTCGCTTGCCTTCCGGGTCCTAATGGTCGCCGTTAGGAGACATAATTTTCAAAATTTTCTAAAGGTTAGGTTATTAAATTTATCTAATTAGACCAAGAAGAAATTCGCATTAAAGAAAACGAAAACACACATTAAATGCTATAGACGTGCAGGAATTGCTACTCTATGGACCAGCAGGAATTGCTACTCTATGAACCAACTCCTCCACTTTTTTGACGTTATCAACCTAACTTCTTCAAAAACCCTGATACTAACCATAGCTATGCTATAGGAATACATTGCTCGGTATTTCAGGCGGAGGTATACGCAATTTTGCAATGTGCAAAAACGAACAATGAAAGAGCTATCGAAAATCAGCATATTCAAATAATGTCAGAGAGCCAAGCGGCACTTAAGGCCATATCGAGTCAGAAAGTTACGTAGAGGCTGGTATAGGAATGCATCGAAGAACTAACAACACTGGCAGACCGAAATAGAGTAAAACTATTTTGGGTGCCAGATCACCAAGGGATCGAAGGCAACAAAAAGGCTGACGAACTTACAAAAAGAGGGTTAGAAAAAACACCAGAACCAGACACAAACCCAGGAGTACCAAAAAGTACAGTCCGGGGTTTCATACACGACTGGATTCAGTAACAACATATTAATTATTGGGGAAGCACCCCAAAACAGGCAGATGGAAAAGCCTTTATAGGTAGACCATGTCCCAAAAGAACTGGAGAACTACTCTTTATGAATAGGAACCAGTTAAAAGTGATAACAGGGTTCATGACTAGGCACGCCCCAGTAAAGGGACACTTGAACAAAATTGGCATGTACAATTGGGAACTCATATGCCGACTATGTCACAAGAAACCAGAAACGGCGAAACACATACTGTGCGAATGCGAAGCTCTAGATCGCAAAAGGCAGGCTCTTTTTGGACAACTCCTGGTTGATCCAACAACGTATAGAACCCACTCACGCAAGGATCTGTACAAACTTGTACAAGGTACAAAGGTGACAGAGTGGGTGCTATGAACTAACATGGGGTAAAACACAATAAGCCAAAAGGCTTCAGTGTTATTCGGAGACATAGTCAGACAAGCGCAGGAGGAAAAAAAAATACAAATAAACATGTATCAAAATGCTTATTGAGATAAATAAATAAAATAAGTCAAAATGTTTAAGAAAGTGGTACAATAGAAAGGAAAGAGAAAGAAGAGACAAATGAAGGAAGAAGAAAAGAGTTATTTTCAAAAGATATTATCATATTGGTATTTAAGGGGTCCTGGTTTTAAATGTAACAATGTTGGATCATTTCTGAACAAGTTATTATTATAGACCATAACACTATGCAAAAGAACATTTAAAACTAGCCTAAATAATGTGGACAATCTAAGGATGGATTTAAAATAAATATTTAGGTTATTAATATATATGTTCTCAATATTATGGAGGCCCTACACGTTACAATTTTTGTGAGATTTAAACTGTACAGTCTATCAACTCAGTCCATAATTCAACGTAAAGTGCTCGCGTTTAGATTAGAACTGTGCGTTTTGGATTGCAGACCATATCTAAGCGTCCATTAATTTTTAATTATTAAATTAATAAATAATTTTTGACTAATGGCGGCCCAAAACGCTCCAATATGGCCTGCAGGCCAAAACGTACAGTTCCGATCTGAAGCCAAGATTTAAACAGCTCATTTCACTCTTCATCTTCACTTTAGATAAAAGAGGAGAGGCCAGATGTGAATCAGATCGAGCACTTCACATTGAGTTATGGACTAAATCGTTGGACTCAGTTCAAATCTCACGAAAATCGTAGCGTGTAGGACCTCTTTAAGACAAGCAAAATTTAATCAACTGTTATACATATATACCTATTTGGTTCGTTAATTTCGTAGAAATATGATCATAATTACGAATTCCAAATAATAACCGTATGAAACATTTGCCCAATTTTTAAATTTTACAAGACATAAAAATGTTAAGAATTTGACCATATATGGATATCTACTATCCACTATTGCTGCACAAACTAATTAAGTTTATCTAAGTTTGTAATTTTAAATAGAGCGGTATATCGCTACGCCACTGATTCATGTAATGACGTATCCATGGCGACAGTTGACCAAAACGCTACGACATAGCGCGGGTTGTTGATATAGGGTCAAAGAGCTGGAAAGGGGTTGTCTACTCAAAGGTGGAGGTGGATCCTTGCTCCCAGCCCCACGTAAAATTGAAAAAATATATGGTATGTCCCAAAAAAATGGATTTTAGGGGTTTGACTACAAATATTTTAGAAAGACAAAACTTGAAACGTTTCTGCAAAAGAGTCTTATATAACAGGTTTCTACCTAACTTTTAAAAAATAGAGCCAAAAGTTAGATTTATTTCAGATCATATCAACAAAGTTCTTAATTTGTTTATTTTTTTTTGTCGTTTAAGTGCGGCACCTGCTCATATTTTAAAAACTTTTTATCTGGACAATTTCGGGAAATTTTATACAAAACTATGCAAAAAAACGTTTTAAACTGTGTTAATTTCCACTATGTCGCGTGAAATATATAATACCAATAAGTTTTCATAAAAAAATCTATATAATTTTAAACATAGCTTTCAAGAAAACTAAACAATATTTTAAAATGTGATTTGTTTTAATATTTTCCTGTGGTAGTTGTAGGGGTTGGGAAGAAAACACGTAAGTATGTTTAGTTTTAAAGAACATTCTTAGGCAAGTCAATGATTCCACGTGGTTTAGATACCAAAAGTCAAAGTAGTTTAAAAAAACTCCTTAAGACATCCTTACAACCCCTAGGCACATGCCAACCTTAAAGGAAAAACTAAATTTCATTTACGAAATTTTTTATTGAGAAGATGGAAATTGTTCGATTTTAGACGTTAAAATACAATTCATTTACGCTGTTATTCTGGCAACAACGCACCTTAAATTACCTTTAACAGACACCTTACTCCCGACCAAATTGTAATTTAATTTCTGACGAGAATTGATTTAGTAGTATTGTCTATAATAATTACGTGGGTAGATCATTTTTCTTCTAAAGTATTAGACCGTCAGATAGTAACTGATTTAGGTGCCCCATTTTCGCATACAAGCCTCGAAAAGGGTTGAAAAGTACATCAATGTTAAATAGAATAAAAGAAAATTTACGATTGGCTCTTGGGAATAACACATGGAAAATTCGAGTTTCCTTCTCAGAAAAATTTTCCGATTCCAAAATGCACTTATACATTCGGGTCATTCAAGAAAATATATTTTTCGAACTTGTGACGACGTACGTTTTCATACATTCGATGGGCTTGTGTGGATAAATTTAACAAAATCTCAATTTTTCCTGAGAAGATTACGCCCTTATTTTAACCCTTTAGGCACTTGCAACTTTAAAGCCTTTGGTTTTCCGAAGCCTAGTTCTATTAATCATATAGTAAAAACGGCTTGTGTGAAAAAATGGGCAACAAATTACCTTTCGTTTTTGTTAGGGAAAATCGAATTTTTCTTGTGTTATCCCCAGCAGCCACTCGTAAATTTCCTTTCATTCTACTTAAAATCGATGTACTTTTCAACCCTCTTCGAGGCTTGTATGCGAAAATGGGGAACCTAAATCTGTCACTATCTGACGTACTATATTTAGTAAGGCTGAATAATGCCGAACAGTATAACTTACCATCCTATATTAATTATAGTTGCATACATGTTGCTAAATTTCTTGTCAGTATTCTGAACTTTATACTTAAGTCAATAACTTTTTTTTAACTTCGCCACCTTTTTTCGCTTAAAAGTGTCACAATCAGCACTTTTCCTTAAAATCAAAAATATTTAATATAGCGCATAAACCTCATTTAAACAGGTATAGGGACGCCTATAAACACAGATTGCCGGTACGAATCATTTATTTCAAAGTGTTCTAGAACGCTACAATGGCAAATGGAAAGTAAACGAATTTGTTCGATTTTTTGAAAAGCTTTCGTCAAATTTATATAAATATGCGTTTGCAGTTATGGATGGTTAGTTGAAGTCGAGTCATAGCATTGAGAACATTGATAAAGTAAATGTGATATAAATTAGTATAAGTAAATTATTAAATAAATTAGAAGTGTGAAATATAAATAGTCCATAAGTACAAATAAATTAAGTAGTACCTAGTGTACGTAAATTATAAACTATTTAAAATAAATAAACTATTTAAAACAAATAATCATTGCATTATTATACATGTAGCACCGCCACTCTATAAGCGGAAATAGCCCTTTAATTTACAAAAAATCTGTATAAAAAGAGGAGTGTAAGAGGGGTTGAAATTAAAATTGAAAATCATAAATCAAAAATGAAAATCATTATAATCATGAACTTTTTAGAAAACATCAAGCTCTATAAGGAAAGGAAGCCTATTAATTCTGAGAAAAAAATCTGATTAAAAATGGGTGATAAGGGGGTTAAAATATTGAAAAAATCCTAACTCAGAAATAAAAAACGATATTAAATTTAAATCTTAAGGAAAAATCAAGCTTTATAAGGGGATGAAGTCCATTGATTCTGAAAACATTTGATTAAAAATGGGGGTTAAGGGGTATGTTAGACTGTGAAGAGTATAATTAAAAAGCCAAGCTTTACATACCTCCATTTTAGTTTATAGTGTCACCAATTATTATTTTTTACAGCTTTCTGATGGCCTTGATTAGTAGTAGGTTTATTCCAGTAGAAGGTTTAAACCCAATCCAAACTTATCAAAAATAGGAGCATTATTCTTAAGTTGCACATGTTTAGAATTGTCTAGAAATTGATCGAGCATGCTTAAAAAGTTTAGAGCTAGAGTCCGCGCATCTTAGTTGGCGCACAACAAATCGCCATTGTTTAGGGTTCCGCTACGATGATTTATCACGCAGCGTTGCCAATTTGAAGAGTCTAGTATCAAGTTTAATCTGTTGTAAAGCAATTTTTTTATGTTTTCAGTTCGAGTTGTGTTATATTTTTTTCTACTTCTATACCATAAGTTGTTAATTTATTGCTAATTTTTAGTTTCATAATGATACTCATTATAACTTTGGTTTACATTATGAAACTGAAAAATTGACCAATAGAAATCTGGATTTTTAAATAACCAAGTAGGCAAACCCAATATTTTCTGTAGAATGTTTGACAGTTTCTAAGAGACTCGTGTTTTATGACAGTTTCAATCTTTTGCATTAGTCGCGTTAGTCAAAAAGTTAGATAGGCACTTATCACTCATTTTTAAAAAAATGTCGAGCGACGAAGAGTTTTCATGCACACCACCTAAAACCGTTGAAAAGGCGAAAAATTTATCATCATAGTTATTATATTGGTTATTGTGTTGAAATAAAAATTAGGTCGAAGAACTTATTTTTCTTTCATAATTTATTTCTATTCAATAAGAAGTTTTAGAAAATTATTTTGTTTAAATTTAATTAATTTGGGAGCAGAAAATTGGGAAGGGGATACAGACAGTATGTCAATAAAAATTGTTAATTTAGCTCAAGAAGAAGAAAAAGAGAAACAAACTGTTTATCGACTTGCCAATGCACCTGTAGTGCCTTTTGTCGATACTAATTATCAACCTTGTAACTTACTGGAAAAAAAATTAATAGATACATTCCGCACAAAAATTATCGCATCACCAATGCTTTTAAATATTTTGGCTACAGTAAATTTATTTTTAAAATTTCTGAATTCCCTGAATGGGCATTTTTTACTGATAAACTCGAGGGTCAAAAAACTGGTTGTTTCTTCTTTTGTTAGGTTCTTGTTTACTTTTTTTCGGGAAAATGCGGATAGGCATACATTCCACTTTGCAATTGTGCTTCTGTGTTTTCTGCTTTGATATTAAGTTGTACGATAAAGGTGTATACTACGGCTGGTCCACAATGTTTAACTTGCCATATGACAGATGAAAAAGCCGTCAGAGTAATTGCGCTGATTGAAGATGGGCGAATTCAAATGTACATGTCGGATTTATTGGGTGTACAACAGAGTACCATTTCAAAAGTTGTTCAACGGCATAGGGTGACTGGACGGTATTTTAGAAGAGAGAACCAAGGTCGTCCTAGAGTTACAACAGCTCTAGATAATCGTTTTTTATGACTTTCAGCCCTAAGAACATGATACTGCACTGATCGAATGCTCCAGAATGACCTTTCAGCTGCCCAAAATGTTCAGATTTGCATACAAACTGTACGTAATCGTCTTCGAGAGCATGATATACGTGCAAGGGTTCCAGCCAATGGCCCGCGTCTTACCAGATAACATCGAGTTTGCCGTTTAAAATTTGCTAGAGACCATGCTGGATAGGGTGTAGAAGAATGGTCCAACATCCTCTTTACTGACGAGTCCAGATTTTGTTTGTTCTCTTCAAACAGACGTATGCCAGTAAACCGAAGACCAGGTGAGCGACATTACCAATACAACATCCGTGAAAGGGAAAGTTTTGGGGGTGGGTCAATAATGGTATGGGGAGGAATATCTTTTCATGGGCGAACGGAGTTAGTAGCTGTTAATGGTGGTAGGATGACGGCTTACCGATATATAAGGGATATTCTAGAACCTCATGTAGTTCTATACGGCCCTTTTATTATTTTTAAAGAAGTACATGGCCAAAATATTTAGAAATATTAGTGATGCGATAATTTTTGTGCGGTGTGTATATATGCGGATATCTTGTCTAGAGGCGTCTAAAAGTTCACTAGTAAAACGTATGCCAATGAACAAAAAGAGGTAGATGAAACAACTTTGTTTTTTTTTAAAGCTTCTAATACCAAAAATTTGGACAACTTTGGGCATTTGAGCATTCCAAGTAACAGTTTTGTTTATTTTGTTTCCACATTGACAAATATCTTTATAGACAATGTTAAAGCAATATATTTTCAGGCAAACGTGCTTAAACAATTGATATGTTTAAAAGAGTTATGTTTGTTCATCCATGTAAACAGTTTCCTTATACCCATTTAATTAATTTATATGGTAGATTACGAATCTATGTATTATGCATTAAAATATGCAAACCGAAATTTTAAAACAAACGTAAGTTCACGTAAGAAAAAAGCAAAATTGATTATTTGGAGACTCAACAGAACTCGTATTATTAAATGCATTTTCCTTAGTATGAATTATTTTATTTAACCTTTATTCTGCTCATTTGCTCCAATGTTTTATAATCAAAAAGATGAACACAACAAGTTGTATGTAATACAACGTTTATTTATTAAAAATAGAAAATAATTCCAATTTAGATATGACCAAGACGTAAAATATTTATTATTTTGTAACCTCCAACCCTATATATCTAATGTGTCCTACACAATCAAGTGTTTAGAAAATGAATTATAAGTGAACATTTTCTATACATACATATTTTATTCGAAATATTGTTTCATATCTTTATTGCCAACAAAAATATTAAGAAAATTATAATTTTTTACTTTTTCTTGTATTTCTCGATTTCATTTTAAAGACATGCATATGAATGAATGAATAAAATATTTATTTAAAAAACCAAAAGAATACAAAATTCCATAGAGGTTTTGCCTCTTCACAAATATTATGCTATAGAAAAATGTATACATATACGTCTCAAAACAGAGACACGTCAAAATATAATTTAAAATAAAAAATTACTTAACAAATGTACAATAAAAAATAAAATAACATAAAATAAAAATATTTTAGTCAAGTGAAAACATATTTTCTACAATCATAATAATAATAATAATAATAATAATAATAATAATAATATTATTTGATCTTATTGTAGGGAGTTGTATGTCATTATTGTTACGTGTACTATATGTATGAATGTCTTTTTTAGAGTTAAGTACAATATGAGAATGTTTCTTTTGATGTATAACACTGTGAATATAAGTACATAATTGAAATGTATATAATTGTTCCAGATTAAATATTTCAAAGTCTTATAATTTTTGACTACTATATAGTTTAGGAATTGAATAAATATTTTTTATAGCTTTATTTTGAAGAACTTTAAGGGTTCTGACATACTTTTTACAAGTTGCAAACCAAATAAGGTTTATATATTGTAAGTGACAATGAATGAGTTAGAAATATATAGAACGTAGCAAATACTTTGGAACATTATTATTCAGTCTCCTTAATATTCCGGGTGCCGCAAGTTTGTTTTTTAATTTGTTTATGTGTGTTTGCCAACAAAGCGTTTGATCAATATACAAACCAAGGTACTTTATTTCTTTGGAAGATTTTAAAAAGTCTTTGCCAAAGTACAGTGGATGATTATAATCATTTTTTTGTTAAGAGATTATAATATATGAAAATTTAACTACATTTAATGTTAATTTGTGAGCAATCATCCACTGAGATAACAAAGACAAATCCTCCCTTATCTCCGCAATCATCTCTTCTAACGATTCACCAAAATAAAGCACGGTACTATCATCTGCATATAACATTAACTGTCCTTTAAATTTAACATTAGACAGTGAGTTAATATAGATGAGAAACAAAGTTGGGCCCAAAATTGAACCTTGAGGTACCCTACATGAGATGTGTTGTTCAGAACTTTTCATCCCATCCATAGAAACACACTGTCTACGGTCATTTAAGTAATTTCTAAACCACTCCAAACAATTATCTTTGATTCCTATTCTCTTAAGCTTTTCTAAGAGAATATTATGGTTTACTGTATCAAATGCCTTGCATAGGTCAAGTGACACAATGACACATTTTTTATTAATATCTATATTCTCTTGAATGTTAGTTATCATATCTACTGCAGCTGAGGAAGTGTCACTTGACTTACGGAAGCCATATTGATATTTATAAAGATAGTTTACATTAGTTAAGAAATCACTGAGTTGAGAATTCACAATCTTTTCAAAAATTTTAGATATTATAGATAAAACAGATATAGGTCTATAATTGTTAAGCAAACCTTTGTCACCTCCTTTAAATAGGGGTGTTACCCTTGCCACTTTAACCGCACTTGGAACCACTCCACTGTTTAGGGACATGATAATGATTTTGTGCAAGTCACTTGCAATTTCACTTTTACACTCTTTTACGGTTTTCACATCCACATCATCAACACCTGTAGCTTTGTTGGAGTTCATCTCACTAATGATGTTATTGACTTCAGATAGAGTAGTAGGAACAAATGAAAATATTTCGGGTATTGTCGTTTCATTTGCAGCATCTATAGAAGAAAATGGAATATTTTTTGCCAAGTTCGTTCCAACATTGACAAAAAAGTTATTAAAATGTTCGCCAATTTGACTTTTGTCTATATTATTCACCTTAATTGAGGAGATTTGGTCTTTAGCTCTAGATTTATTGGTTATTATTTGATTTATTATCTTCCATGTTTTTTTAACATTACCGTTTGCTTGACTGAATTGAATCTCCTAGTAAGAGTTTTTTTGCTTTTTTTATTTTTATCTTTACCTCTTTTATACACTCCCGGTGTTTAACTTTAAAATATTCAACAGTTGGGCACTTTTTCATTTTTCTAAAATAGTAGTCTCTTGTAGTTATCGCATGCGATACAGTGTCATCAAACCAAGATTGTGAGTTTTCTCTGATTCTTATGGTTTTAGTCGTGTAGGTAGTTGAATTATTAAAACAGTTTATGAAAGTATTATATGCTTCATCAACATCTAGGGATAGATTGTGTTCAAGCTCACGAAGCGCCGTTTTGACTTTGCCATAATTTACATAACGTTTGTGAAATGTACGTAGTATTTTACTGTTTGACTCATTTGCAATGGTTAAAATTTGAAAATTATGGTCAACGAGGTAGTTGGTTATAATTCCCAAAGATTCGACAACTCCCGGAGTATTTGTTAGCACATGATCTATTAAAGTTTTTGAATTTCGTGTAAGAATACTTTTATTGCAAAAGTCAAAACCATTATGGGAACATACACTTTTATATAATTCAGTATTCTGACTGTTTACCAATAAATCAATGTTTAGATCTCCTATTACTATTGCTTTGGTGTTGCCCAAAGCATTGAGATCATCTTCCAGTAAATCAAGTGTAACCTCAATATCTTCATTTGAACTACTTGGGTTATATATGGCAGCAAGATGTATTTTAGCTGATTCTATATATACTCTAGCATAGGTGACATTGCCTTTTTCTATTATTTTTTCAACATTATGGTTTAGGCCATTTTTAATGTATATACCACATCCACCCCCTCTTTTTATTCTAGAAGAATATACACTGGTATAAGAGGGTATATTGAAAAACTTCTCTTCATCTTTTTTTACCCAGGTTTCTGTCGCTACAATAATATCTATATTTGTATTAATGGTTTTAAGTGTAACTTCTAGTTCATCGATTTTGTTTTTTATGGACTGAGCATTTAAATATAATATAGTTAAATTACCCAATTTCTGAAATTTGTTATTAAATTCTTTAATACTGCTATATTTATTAACCATAGTACCTACATCAACTGTAGAAGCCTTTAAAAAAAAATCTTAGTTATTACCTTATTTATTGTTGTTTCATATGTCCTTACATAGCTGTCAGTTCACTTATCTTATTTTCACTTGTTATTCTTATGATAGGTCCATCATCAGTTTTTCTGCAGAATACTTCCCATATTTTAGCCACACATATTTAAAACCTTTGGTTTTTAGAACCTTAGATTTTCCTAATAAAACACGAAGCTCTTTTGGAACATCTTCATTGATATATATTTGTTGCCGTGGACCAGGTATATTGTAGTCAGTTGAAGTTTCCAATTCTTTGCGTTTTTCCAACACCGCCTTTTGCATTTCTTCTGTTTTAAAAGCAAAGAGAACGGGTTTCGTGGGATTTTTAGTAGGCAATATCTTTGTGGTAAAGTCTTCTCTACTAATAGTAATTTCAAGTTTGGTTATTATGTTTACTTCTTCGTCGTTTACGTTTTTTCCAGCACTAGTGTTTAACATAACAATGTTTTTATTTCTTACTTGTAAATTTTCCTTGGCTTTATCAATTTTGATAGCGGCTAATTCTTTTCTCAGATCATCCATTTCTTTTTTCAGTTCAATGTTGTCTTGTTTTAACTTTTTAGTTTCATTTTTTA
Organism: Psylliodes chrysocephalus; assembly: GCA_927349885.1. Lineage (NCBI taxonomy): Eukaryota > Metazoa > Arthropoda > Insecta > Coleoptera > Chrysomelidae > Psylliodes > Psylliodes chrysocephalus. The sequence continues at coordinate 37,982,797 of OV651817.1, forward strand.
TTTCATTAAAATTGTCCCTTAGTTTTTCAATCATATCCCCACTAAAGTTCAGAAATTGCTCAATACCTTCAAATTTTTTATTCATCAACACAAGTAAGTCCTTATTAGTAGGATTTTCCTCCATTAAAATAGAGTTTAGACTGCCACTTCGTTTTAATTTCTTTCCTTGTAATAGTTTGTCTTTATCTTCTTCAACAGAGTCATAATCGCTACTGTCGATGTCGTCCTTACCGAAACAATCCTCACATAACCACTTTCCTTTACCTTTACCCTCAAAAAAATGTTTATAATCACCTTCAGATAAATTTGTACATATCTTATGAAACCATTGTTTGCATTTTCCCGCACATAACATGCCGTAATGTTTTTTTGTTGTTATTTTGGCATGATTTGCCTATTATTTGCTTTATTTTAGGACCCATTATTTTAATTTTGTAACAAAAATGATCGAGAAATACATCACAAACAACCTCAATTTGATGATGTTTTTCCAAATAACAGAAATATAACTTAAAGTTAAAAAAAATCAAGCTTCTATAAAGTACCCCCATACTTCAACTATGCCCAAAATCGAATTAGCTCTTTGCAAAGTGGATTAAATATTATATTTAAAATGTGACATATTTCTCTTTTTCCAAAACATTACCGCCAAAACGTAATGATCAGACGAATGATTCGTCTATTTTCCTTACTGATAACTGAAAAGTAAAAAAATTAAATTTATTTTTGGTATATCTGAAGAAAATCAGTAGAGCCGTTTTCTCATTCTTTTACAAAAAAACAATTTCGAACTCAGGAGCCCTTAGAGTAAAAAATCAATCAAAATATTAAAGCCCAATTTAATATATTTCTTCCATCATATAAATCTAAAATAAAACCAAACCGAATACTGTTCCATCTTCTGGTGCCAGTTATTAAATACTGACTGGCACCAGAAGATGGAACAGTGTTTCCGAAACATGTACTTAAATTTTATAAAAACAAGAATTTTTCGGAAAAGACGCTTTACTTAGTTGAGTTGAAACATGGCAAATATCCCATGAATAGAATGTTTTTCATTATTTGACTTAATTACAATATTCACGAAAATAATACCTACCTATTATTAGAATTTAATAAATAAATATGATTACTTACTAGGATAAAAAATCACTGTAACCTTTTAATAAACTTAGCTGCTAATGGGGTCTATTCTGTAACAATTCCTTTATATTTAAGGGCCTTTAAAAATATTGACGGCCTATAAAAATATGTTTGTATTCGTTAATTTACTTCTGTCATTATTTAAACAGATTTCTTTAAGATAGTCCTCTAATGTATTTTAAAGATCCGTTTAAATAATGACAGAAGTAAAGAAGAAAATATTTTTAAAGGCCGTTAAATATAAAGGAATTGTTACAGAATAGACCCCAATGTCGGTCGGTGTCACTCATAAAAAGAATGATTCTGCACTGCGAACTGTAACCAGACAAGGACTTGCTTAACAAAATGACAATTAGAAACCACGTGGTGTTCCATGTTGCCAATTTGTGAAACTCAAATTACCTACCCACTGGGACTGCATACTGCACTTAAAAAAATGCAAATTTATAATACAATAATTAGTTATATGCCACTAGCAATACAGCAAACAACTTTTAAAATAATTTACTCTAGTTTTATGTTAACGATAAATAGAAAAAATATTGCAAAATGGTACCTAATTGGTAATTTGAATTGTTTACATTTCCTATGATAGCGCAATAACAAAACGTGAATGGCAACGTTGAGATCGGCGCATTAAGGGGACGTTGAGTCTGTGTATTATTAAAAATATATTTGCTAATAGTTAACTTATTATAGTTGTATATTAAAATTTATTTATTTCGTAGAGCTGGAAAGCACAATTGTTATATTTAAAGTTTATTAAGAAATTAGTAATGTTTAGATATACATAATAGTTATTTTTAAATATATGTATATTGTTGAGTAAAATATTTGTTAATATCTACTTACTCTGACAAATGTTTTGTTAAAGAAAAACTCGTAATTGTGAAATATTTATTAATAATTATAATATTATGGTATTAATAAATTTCCTCAGTTAATATTTAAAGAATTTCTTCCTAACTTACAATATTTTAAATATAAACTACTTTTTTCTCTCAGTGTTTTTTCCGTGCACTTCATAATTTTTTTTAATATTAATAGATATTCAGCAATATTACCGCTTATTGCGTTACTTTTGATTTTAGCGCCCTATAGTGGGATAAAAAATGTGTTCTATTATAAAGTAAAAGTAAAGACACTTTATCTGAACTAATTTTATAAGTATTTTAATTCATCACTTATTATTAACCTAAATATGTCCTACCATGGATGTGCATGGATCTTAGCTTACCTATGTAAATTCAATAAATAGCAGTTCTATTTTAATTACGTCTATATTTAAAAATAAATCATAAATTTAATTACCAGTATTAAAACTAAAAAGTTAAGTGTTTCGATAAAGATGAGACCAACTATATCATGCGAGAGGCCCAGGTTTAAATATAACTTGATGACTAACTAAATCTTTTTTTCTTCATGATTATTTTATTTTTTAAATTTGAAAAGTTATAAATTATTTTTAAATTAGTTTTTATTTTAAAAACAAAATAATTTTTAAAATTTAGAGATTTTCGTTAGTGGGTCGTAGAAAAAATATACTGTACAACTCGAGTGGATTATCCATATCCACTTTTGTTGCAGAAACCACTATTTTCCATAAGTGGTGTATTATTACCCACTGTATATTATTACCCAATTTTGAGCGTACATAAAAGTAATTTGTAATAAAATGTGTGTTATTTTCGTACAAATTCTAGACGGACATCCTTTACAGTACAGTAGAACTCCTGGTGATTCTTTCTGATTGATAGCAGAGAGATTTCTTAATTCTACCTGACCCTTCGCCACTTAATTAAAGTGTCTTTGAGAAATGTTTTCTGTCCGAGGCAAGAATTCCCAATACGGCAAACTCGTCAAGAAGCTATGTTTCTCCTTTTTTCTCTTTCTTTAAGGGTCATCTATCTTTTTTCTCTATTAAATTTACTTGAATATAATATCAATGGAGGTAATCCAGAAAATATAAATCAAAAATAGCAATTTATGAAGAATAATGTCAATAATATTTTGATGTTGGTCAAGGGAAAATTATTTCTTGTCTTGTTTTTTAATTAAATAACATTAAACCTTTTTTTACTGTTAGATATATAATAATAGTGAATGCGTTATAAATAATATTTTGTAGGAAAATCACTGTGACTTTTTTTAAAGAATATTTAACGTGAACTTTAAATAAAAGCTTCCTTTGATTAAATAATTAAAATTTTATTGGGAAATTAGCAGCAAAACACGAATTTCACTGTCTCTAGTTTTACACTTGATACTATTTTATCATGCTAAAAAGAGATACCTATCTATTTAAAAATGGACGTATTTCTATATTAAAGACTTTTTCGGTTAAGACGGCAGCTTATTAATATTTATTATTAAATAAAATATTTTTAAAATAAATCGTTAAATATACATAAATCTATAAAAAATTTGCTCTAAATACGTTTTTGGTATTTAAGTTTGTTTTTATACGCCTATGACATCCATCATAGATAATGTATGATAAACAAATATTAAAGTTTGATGGTGAATAAACATGATTTTTCACAACAAATATCGATTGTTTCTTATTACGATGTTGTCAAATGTCACATTTTATCCATAACGAAAAAAGTTAATTGCATTACTACTGTTTATATTACGGTACACTTATCAGCAATGTATAATCAGAATATTGCATTTTTGCCAAAGACTCTTAGAATGTGTTAGGTTTAGACATTTTGTAAAACATCTATTTTTTTGAGAAAATGCAAAAAGAGGTCGATTTTTATTTCAAAAGAAACATCTTTTGATCATATACTCAACTATCCTATATCCCCCCCCCCCCACCCCTCTGTCACTATTACCAATGAAATTGAAATAGGGAAAGTACTAAGTGTGACACATCATTAAAAAGGTTATTTTTATAGGGAATTTGACTGTGTGACATGTGACAGTTCAAATAAGCGTATTATCATGTGAAAGCCAAATTTAAAAATTTAATACATAATTACCTTTGGAATAAAATTAAACTTACTACGCCTATGTTTTTGTAAAATAAAAATAAAGATTTTTATTTCCATAACTACCAGGTCTGTTTTTTAGTTTAGAGTCATTGATACTTCAAGTCTATTAGCGAGTAAAACATAAAAATGGTTTATTCTATTCAAGAGAGAGTAGAAATTGTTAAATGTTATTTAAAAAATAACGAATGTGCTAACACTGCATGTACAATTTTCAATGAGCGACACCCAAACAAACAGGTTAAACGTAAGTACGTTTTGGAACTTATTTTAAAATTTCGACAAACAGGATCTGTTCAAAATTAAAAACGGCAGATTCAAAATTCAAGTTGTTGCAGATCCAACTCTTAATACAAGAAAGCTTGCAGAATTATCTAGATTAAGTGACTGTCAGGAGAATTTTGAAAGCCAACAAATTCCATCCCTATAAAATTCATTTAGTTCAGGAACTTAACGAAGACGATTTTGATCGCCGCTTGCAATTTTGTAAAATCATGAGTGAGCATGCTATACAAGATCCACATTTTCTTTATAACATTTGTTTTTCAGATGAATGCAGTTTTTTGTGTTAACGGGACTGTCAATCGACATAATTGACGATACTGGTCAGATTTTAAGCCAAGAGTATTTCATGAAAAGTTAAACGTTTGGGCTGGAATATTTGGCGATCGTATTGTTGGTCCATTATTTTTACCAGGTATTTTAACGGGATATGTATTTGGAATTACTCGGAAATACCGTTGATCCACTGTTAACAGACATAATAGAAAACGATAACCGATACCTTAAAGATCACCTAATATTTCAACAGGACGGGGTTCCTACACATTTAGCTGCAGCGGTTCGTCAGTACTTAAATAAAAACTTTGCTAGACATTGGATTGGACGAAGAGGATTTATTAAATGGCCCCCAGATCTCCTGATCTGTCCCCCTTAGATAACTTTTTATGTGGATACCTGAAAAGTAACATATACCCCACTCAGTCAGGTTCCTTAGAAGGGTTACGTGAACGTATTATTACCAAATGTCGTCAAATAACTCTTGAAATAATCCAAAACGTCAAAAAGATTTGAGAATAATTTATATTCGTGTATGGAAGTTAATGGACAATACTTTGAGCATTTACTTTGAAGTAATTTAGTTTTTAATTATGAAAGGTTTTCTAAATTTTTCCATTTAATTTTCATGTTCACTTTTCAATTATTTTTTTTATTTTTATTATGAATTGTCTATTAAATGAGTTTTATTTTTAAATGAAGTATCATTATTTAAAATACGGAAACGTTTCCCGCAAGATGGCGCCAAAATCAAAAGTTACGTAATAAACTGTCACACAGTCAAATTCCTTATAAAATTACCTTTTCAATGATGTGTCACACTTAGTACTTTCCCTCCCTATTTTAATTTCATTGGTAATAGTGACAGAGGGGTGGAGAATGATGTAGGATAGTTGAGAATATGATCGAAAGATGTCCCCTTTGAAATAAAATTCGATTTTTTTTTCATTTTCTTCAAAAAAAATATGTCTTCAAGATATGCGATCTGTTTCGTTCCTCACCCTGTATCTATGGTCCTACATTCCTTTTAATAAAAGAAATAATGTTTATTTATTCGTCAATTTACTTAATTTTTTTAAATCCTCAATATAATCATGTATAAAATGTCAAACATTCCAGATAAGTATAGATAAGGTATTTAATATTCTGTTATATCAAAATCCCCCGCAAAATTCGTAAACGCAATTTCCTTACAAGATTCCCAATCTGTCTGGTATTTCACTCTTCCTACTCACGTTGTTACCATTTTGCCATACTTCATTGAACACTACCCTCTTTTACGGAAAGTTGTTTCCCCTTCTTATAAGAAATCTTCACCACTTCTTCTGTAATCAAAAGACACCCTTAACAGAGTTTTAGTTCATCAGCGAGAGGGTAAGAATTAAAAAATTTCAGATTTTGTATTGTTATTGCAATTACTTTTATTGGGTAAATGACATCCCTTGGTCTTAAAAAAGTGTGGGTTAACTTTGGGATTAAAGTTTCTTTCTAAAGAATAATTTAATAAAAATAAATCCATTTAAATTTTTGTTGTCAAATTTGAAAGGATCTATTAACCCTTAACTAGGCACGTCAACATTTTTTACATAAATAGTTGCGAGTGTAATGTACATTTTTAACAGTATAAAATACTAGGTTTTAAATTCTAAATAAACAAAAAAGGTTAAAACCTTATTTATAGCTGATAGAAGCTTTTGAAGCTAATATTTATTTGAAAACTAGCTGTATAAATTGGAAACTTGAGAATGTTATTTTTGGTATTTAATTCATCTTATTAATATACAGGAGTATGACAATTTATTTACAGTACCTAAGTGGTACAACTCTTGACTAGTTATTTTGCATAGATTGCTGTATGTTTACTCAAACTGGATTACAAATAAATTCACCTAAAGATTTCATTGTTTCGTTGCGAATTCATTTTTATGTTTCGCCACTTACCTCAAGAGAATTAATTATTAACGAGTCAATAACAACGAATTTGTTTACTTCTTATTTAAATTAATTTAATGTTATTGTATCAGCTGTCATTCTGGTTTTGTTCCGATTGTCAGCTAATGGAAACTTCACAATACGCGATTTGACATTTCACCGTCTATGTCGGAGATACGATTCGCTGTACGAATTGCGTTCATTTTTTATTGCAGTTTTGTGATGATCGGTGTGTGAGGAGATTTTTCGCTATCAGTTTTTTTACTGATTCTTGTCAGAAGAACAATTTCCAAATATTATTTTATTGTATATTGATATAGTTTTTTAGGTTAATTTCTCTAAAACTTATATTGGCAAATTATTGGTTCTATAAACATTAGTTTCTGAACACACTAGTAATGGTCATATGTTTGTAGGTTGGATATCGTGGCCAGTTTCGGGTTCAGGTTGCCTTTTGACAGTTGAAAAGAAAGATGATATTTTTAAGTATTGTTATGTGAGTCATTTCATTATTCAGTCATGCTCTAACCTTCCAAGTCCCTCTCTGTCTTATTTGGCCTTTGAGGCTCAACTTGTCCGATTATTATACATAATTAAACCCCTTAAGACCAAACATATGTGACGACTATGGCGGAGGTACTTTCGCGAACATTCCAGAGTCAACGGGATACTATTTCTAGTCTATTCCAAATATAACGTGATAGTGTTTCTAATTTTTGGCGAGAACATTATGGAACCTTCACCATAATTTTAAATTGGTATATATTGGTGGAGAATAATGCTGTATCAGTTATTATATGGACAGTGAAGATAAATAATAATTAGTAGATAGACAGTGGTGAATGTAAATAGTGAACAGTTTAAAAACATACGAAATATAAATAAATTAGAATAGTAGTGTATAAATAAATAAGTGTTTAAATAAACTGTTGTTTAAAATAAACAAACATCACAGTATCATCTTAATTTTATGTAACCATCGTGTTTTCCCAAATGAGGATATTTTTTTAGATTTTTTTTTTAATATAATTGGTTAAAGTAAAAAAAATTAAGTATTTAAAGATAAATTTTTTATTGTGTAGTAGATAGCTCATTTCACACTCACTTATGGGGTTTTTGTCGACATTAAATTGGAAGTCCAGCTATATTAGAGTTTGTAGGATGAAAGTGGATTCTATAAGTGTGGTTTCGGTTGGACATTTCTCTTCTTCTTTTTAACCTTGAAAAGTTACCATTTAAACAATATACACGAAAGGGTTCATCCTGAGGGCTCATCTTCAGAATTTCATTTTGAAAGTTCACCCCGAGGATTTAACCGTTAGTTCAATCATTCAATCAGTATCTAAATCGGTGTTTATACCGATTTATTTATATTTACGTAATTAATTACTGACTCCCTTCCTATGGGGTCTTAGTATTGCATTCGTGCAGACGAAAAAATTTTCTTACCCCCATTTTTTAAAACTTTTCTTCTTGTTTCCGAACATGCAAAAAAAAATTTCGTCTGGTCTTCTGTGTGTATGGTATGTATGCCGGCACGATTACTCTAGAACGAAAGTTCTGATTGACTTGCGGTTTTGATTTTCTTGAATAATTACTTCTAACTTATTGATTTTCAGAATTTTCGGTTCATCCTAACTAATTTAATATCAATTTTTTTAAAATCCGCTGATGCATTTCTTATGTGACAATTTTAGGAATTTCGATTATTTATAACGTCAACATTCCTAACATTCTTAACATTCCATAAATTGCAACCATTCTCTAACGACCTGTCAAACAACAGCTGTTGATAGTAAAGGTGAAATTTCTAAGGCGTGTTGCAACCATAGCCATTTTGGAGGCTATTTATATTCGAAATTAGTCGCCAAGCTTGCCAATTTATGAAAAATATATATAAGCAGTTTATTAAAAATGACTTTTTTATGGTGGTGTTAACTTAAGCGTAGTACTGTTTTGCCCCTAGCCACAAAAACACCATCAAATTTACTGGCTCTCTGTCGCAATCCCATAGAATGATTAACCGGCCATTTTATTTGGTAAAAATCAGAATAATGATTGGCTGTGCCTGTCAAGTATTAAGATGTCTACTATTATGTGTGAATGGCTCTTAAATGTCAAATTATTTAAAAATTATATTTTTAAGTATCATCTTAATTTTATGTAATCATCGTGTTTTCCCAAATTAGGATATTTTTTTAAATTTTTCTTTTATATAATTGGTTAAAGTAGGGGTTTACAAGTTTTTTTAGAAAAAAATTAAGTATTTAAAAATAAATTTTCCATTATGTAGTAGATAGCTCATTTAACACCCACTTATGGGGTTTTTGTCGACATTAAATTGGAAGTCCAGCTGTATTAGAGTTTGTAGGATTAAAGTGGATTCTTTAGGTGTGGTCAAGTATCAAGATGTCAACTGTGATGTGTGAATGGCTCTTAAATGTCAAATTATTTAAAAATGTATTCTTCTTTTGATATTTATTGCAAATAATTTGTATTGTAGTGTATCAGGCTTTCCATAAATAAAGGTGCACTTTTTTACTATATAAAAGAGAGGTAGGATATAATGCTGTTTTTTTGTAGATAACTTTATTCATACGATTTTGAATTACATATTCAACCAGCGAATTGTAAATAATAATTAATTTCCTCCATTCATAAAATTTAAATTTTTGATCAATTATGATACCGAGGTATTTTGTTGTGTTTTTCATTTTAATTATAAAGTTGTCATTTATTTGTATGTTGAAAAAAGGCCTTTATAAATTACCTTGCTCTCTATGAATCTACTTTAACACAAAAATAGTTTTGTAACTATAAGTTGCTATAATCTATCTTTGCAAAACTATTAATAATTTAAACATAGTAAGTAGTATTATTATAACATCAAGTATTTTTTTAAAATGAAGTACATGATCTCAAAATAAAAATAATTTATAATAAATGCGGTAAAACGAGGGGTAAAATAACAATAAATTAAGGGAAATACTTAAAAAGGGCAGATTTAAAAAGTATTATCACAAGAAAGTATATCTGTTCTGTTTACTTATCAAGTATTGTTTGAGGTTACTTTTGAATACATTTGTTTTTTTTTTAATTTATGTAGGCAGTCTATTAAATTTTTTAAAACCTTAATAAAAATTGTATTTTGGGAACTTTTAGTGATGGCTTGCCATACATAAAAGTCAGATTGGCTTCTTGTATTTTAGTTGTGATATTTCGAATTATATTGAATTTTTTCTAATAGATCTGATGCGATGGTACTATGTCATTTTTATATTATAAATAAATACCAGTCATGTACTGAACATAATTCTAAACTGAAAGCCAATTTATTTCTTTTAACATATTTGCAATACTCATCCTTCTGTCCTTTATTAATAGAATATAAATAGGCGAAGTAAGAAGCCCAAATATTTTACATGAGCAGGCTTAAGAGGTAAAGGGGCCAATTATTATTGGATAAATTGCTCGAACAAGTTGGTAAACCTTAATGAAAAGGCGATATAGTATGGTTTTAAAAATCAAGGCTTGTGAAAATCATTACATGGTTTAACCTAAGTAATGCCAATGCTTCACAAACCAAAAATCCAACGTCCTAATTCTACTATCGGCTTTCGGTCTTTCGTTCCAAGTTAAATCATTTCTCGTTTTTGTTACGCTACGAGTTTATACTTGTGGGCCTCAGTCTCGATAAGGTAGGAATATCATTTTAGCGTCTCTCAAATTACCATTATTATTTCGTGCCACGCCCAAGTAGAATTTTTAAAGTTCTCCTTCCGTGGCTTTGTCTTTTGTTTGTTAGCAAATTATTATTGATTCTTAGTTGTAAATTTCTGTATTTTTTGGCTAATAAACACATTATTATTAATCAAGGACACAGTACTCCAGTTTACCAGAATCCTGGTTCATATATTCTTGGTCCATTGGTTTATTAGCCACCTCGCTTACATCTTCTACTGATTTTACATAGATGTTACTTTATCTGGATGGAAGATGTTGATAGTGATGCTGTTATTGGTAAGACACCCTCGTATCAGGTTTTTTATATTTAGGATTTCATGTGCAGTATACCTGCTGATTTGTTAAATTTAATTTTCTACTTAATTTTAAACGAATGTTCTTAACTTTACTTATAATTTTTCACACAATGCGGCTCTTTCTTTAATAACTTATGTGTTACATTAAATTATTTTAAAATTTAAATATTAAGCACTTAGTGTCTTTATCTGAGTATTGACCATAAATACTTCGTGACCTAAGGGTTATGGTCAGCGTTTATTTTTTTTTGATATTTTCTTTAGTAATAAAAAGGTAAGACAACGAGAAGTTAAGCAATCTCATAAGGCTCCTATATGGGAAAGAGATTAATTAAATCTCTTCTAATCTGGGAGTTTTACTAAATACCTACAAACTGGGTCTGAGAAGTCTAAAGTCCTTTTATGTGTTTATTATATTTGTGTTTTACGATTTATAATTATGGTCAAAATTTCATGGTTCCTATATTTTTTTTATAAATAAGTTGGTCTTGACCAATAAGTTAAGGAAGTAATCTTTCCAATTTAAAGAGTGTGAAAAGTATATTGTCTTTCAACATTTAAAGTTGTTGTTCATAAATTGATGTGAATATGCAGATATTGATTTAAAATTTTATTTTTATGGTATATTGTAGAATGTAAAAAGAAAGAATTTTTTATTATATAGGTTAAATTAAATGAGTCATTATTGTCCTTTGCTTGGTACCATGCTAACGAATTACCGTGCCATCTATTGATGAATTTATTATTCTTCTGAGGTATATGCATGTGATATATGAATTAGTTTCTTACTTTCACTAGATATTTAGTTTACTTAGTTATGAATTCATTGTAAGCTCTAAGATATGTTTTTGGTAAAGTTCTTGAACAATTTATATAATGTATTTTTGAATAGTTATTTCTTACACAATAATTTTGAACTTGTTTGATGACAAAAATATTTGGTATAGTTTTAAAATTAGTTTCTTCCATAGTAATTTGCATATTAATAGTGATTAAATTAATTATAAAGGAATATAAATTTGAGGTTTGTCTTTAAGTTCTTTCCTCATTTACTGGGTTTGTGGTGAAATAAGATCCTAGTTTACCCATTATATAAACTTAGTTGGTGCCTTTCAATAATTTTTCCACTATTTCCGGTATTTTCATAAGCCCTTAGCTACCGTGTGCACGCAGGTTGACACCGGAACTACCAAAACTTCTGTAAACCAGTATACATAATTTTTATTGGTAAGGTTTTTTTAGGAAGTTTTCCTGGAAGTTGCTTAGGTCATTTGGTAGGTTAAACGAGGAGCACTTTGTTGTGAACCTAGCGTTTAAAATGCTGTAAAACCATTCAAAATGAAACAGAAATAAATTTAATATTTTTGTTAAATTATCTATTTAATTATAACCATAAAACATAAAAAAAATGTTTTAAAATTATTTAATTTTAAGAGGTCTACTATCTGTTACAAATACATCATAACAATTTTCAATAATTAAGTCAAATAGAACAATGCGTGCGCATCAACTAACAGCCTGACCTCACTATAGCACTCAAGGCGACCCATTATTTCGTTCTGCCTGAGAGAGTACAGTCGACGGTTCGCTACTACCGCCATCTCTTCCCGCACCCTCACTCTTGACTGCCAATGTTCTTTACACTATATTAAAATGAGTAATCGGACAAAATTTGTTAACCTGCTAACACGGCCATACTGATCTATATTTCGCTCTCGAAATATTATCTTTTTTATGTAACGACTGGTTATTAATTTGTATTATTTTAAATTATAAAAATATTAAACAAAACGAAGACGTCTCAAGTAAACATAACAAAATTACAAGATCAGCCGCCAAATTCTTTCCACGCCAATTATTTCGAAAAAGTGTTCTGCTCATCCTCTCGTCACATTCTAAGACGAGGCAAAACCTTGCATTTTTAAATAAGTGACACAACACCCCATGTCTTATAATTTATAACACTTTATTCAAGATTTTGAAATAATTTAAAACACAATTTGCTCTTTGGATATTAACAATATCCGTCCGACATATTTCAATTAATTTGTTTAAAATAATTTCAAAATGAAAATTATGCTCCTCGAATTTCAACAATATCCGTCCAGCATTTTCAATTTATATATATTTTTTAAATCATTTAAAATAAACACTATGCTCCTCGGATTTCAATAATACCCGTCCAGAATTTTTCAATTTTAAATCATTTAAAACAAAAGCTATGCTCCTCGGATTTCAACAATATCCGTCCAGCATTTTTCAATTTTAAATCATCTGAAATAAAAGCTATGGCTCCTCAGATTTAAACAATATCCGTCCAGCATTTTTCACTCTACTAGTCACGAAATGCTTACCACCTGCCATCTCGGAGAGTTAGTATATCATTTAGGCAACAAAACATGAAGGAAAAACCAAAAACAAAAGAATTACTTGCTAACACCGCCCATCCAAGACAGTACAACTTACCGATTTTTTCTCTGATTGTGAATCTTGGGATTCCTCATACCATTTACCAGACCACATTTGTAAAACATAAAGCTTGCACGATGCTAACAATTATACTATATTTATTATTTCAAAAGATTTCACTAAATTTGTGCTAAGCAGACAAAATGAAAACAAGTTCAGAGGTACTCCTCAGATATTTGGCTGACCTATACTTAATTTCTTTAATCACAAAAAAAACTTTAAATTAAAGTTTAGAGGTACTCCTCCTCAAATATTTAACTGACCTTTACTTAACTTTTTTTTACTCACCGAAGCAAAAGCTTTAAATGGAAGTTCAGAGGTACTCCTCAGATATTTAATTGACCTGTACTTAACTTACTAAACTTTGTTACTAAACAAAAACAGTAGAGAAGTTCAGAGGTACTCCTCAGGGATTAACCTGACCTGTACTTAACTTTCCGAATGGTAGAAATAACAGTTAATCGTAATTTGAAAAGAGCGCTCGTCCATCCTGACAAATTTTCCCAGTAGCGCTCCTGCTATAATTTAATGACTTGATCACTATATAGCTTTATTTTTACCTCAGTGGTATGTATTGTTGAATAATTATTTCCAAACTTAAACAAATTTAACAATAAATGTTTAAGTTTCTCTGCGTTTTGTTTTTCTAAGCTTCTCTCAGCCGGTCATTGATAGGGAATATAAATTCCTTTTAATGAAGAAAACATTTTTTTTCATCGAATTTCTACCGAAATTAAAAGGCTACAAATAAAGACACTTGTAACCACTCAGATGTTTCGCTTATCGCTAGGCTAGGACCACCATGTCATGTCATTTTGGTGATAAGCACAGGAGCACAGCATTTTTACTTAGACATTCATTCAATACGTTTCATTTTATGTATTACTATTCCCAATACCGATTTAATTCTATTCTATATCAAAATCCGATTTATTTCATTTAAAATTAATTAACATAGTATACACACTATCTGTCAAAAATAACGTAGTACTGCTAAATTATCCACATCATTAAAACAAATTTTGGAACCTATACCGTTGTATTCAATTCTAAATGGTATTTTACTATTTTTAAAAGTTAGTCAGTTAGTTAGTAAATTACAATTGGATGTTTTTGCCATTATACAGTTCTCTCCAGTATCTATCAGCTAGTTGAATTATTTCAACAAAAAAAACTATCAAAATCAATAAATAATAAAATTTATTCGAAAACTAGATGGTTGGTAAGTTTCTTTTTAAAACAATAATAATAGTGGCATTTTTTTTTTCAAAACACGAAAATACCATTTCTATTGGCTACATACAATTATTTATCCCTACAGGATGACGGTTTCTCAAATGAATTCCACCAATATCGCCAATAACAATTTCAAATAAGTATTAGCCAATTGACAAATTTAACGAATGAACACAAAAAAAGGACAGTCGCCAATATGGCCAATAACAATCTCAAACAATCAATCAACTGATAAATGTAACGAATCAATAATCTTGGAAATACTCACAGGAAAAGTCAACCCCCAGGCACTTTCGTGGTACTTTTAGTGAGAGAAACTTACCTCTGATAATAACAATTTTCAATAATTCGGTCAAATAGAACAATGCGTGAGCATCAACTAACAGCCTGACCTCACTATAGCACTCTAGGCGACCCATCATTTCGTTCTGTCTGAGAGAGTACAGTTGAGAGTTCGCTACTACTGCCATCACTTCCCGCACCCCCACTCTTGAGTGCCAATGTTCTTTACATTATATTACAATGAGTAATCACAAAAAATTTGTTTACCTGCCAACATACATATAAAAATGTATGGATAATGTTAGTTTTGGCAAACAAAAGAACAAATTAAAATGAAATAAAACAAGTAGCAACCTCTAAAAATTCAATATTTTTTTAAATAAAAAGCAAGTTTTGCATTTGTCAATTTTTGGGATTATTTTATAGCTCTGAAAATAATAGATATATTTATAATATGATATTAAAGTAAATAAGTAATTTTTAAAAACAAAACAGACGTGGTTCAAAAATATATAATATTGTACATAAAACACGTTTAAGACCAAATGATATTAAAAAATAAACAAAAAAACTTTCATAAGAAGTCGCATCTGGAGTACTTTGTGCGAGGTAAGTGGGCAATTATTAAATCATACTATATTTTGAATTGTTACGTACATAATGAAGCTCTGAGCAACGAGTTTCTGCTTCCATATTAGGTCATATCAACAACAAAAAGTTCTCAATTCCATTCTGTAATGGAATTAACAAAGGCGCCAAATTCACTAGTATAGAACGTAAGATTCAAAGATAAGTATTCAAGTAGTGAAAATGGTAACGCCATCTGTTTCTCATAAGAAAATTCAAAAGTCGCTTGTAGTACCCAATTAGAAAACTAGGTACAATCAAAAAGCCTTTCTGTTTATTTTTTACATATTGGTCAGTTTGTCTAATTTATTTTTTACTTTGTTTTTCTTTGTTTGCGAGTATGAAGAATAATTTTAAATTTTTGACATTTTAATTTACCTTGATTTCTCTTTAATATAAGAGAAGAAATTTGATTTTTGATCAGGATTTCGAGTTTGGTGCTTGTTAAAGTAACAACTAAAAATCTAGACACGTTGATGGGGTATCTGTTATTTAAAAAAAAAAATTAAACTGTTTTTAATCGTCCACAAGTTTTATTAAATGTTGACTTCTCCCGAAGATGGAAAAAATGGTTCCTAAACATATGTAGTGCTATGCTGAATGATAGAAAATAAAACCATGACCGAATATACCTAGGAAATTTTTATTTATTTACAAATCTAGTTTATTGGTTTCTATGACAACAAGAAAAAATCAACAATCTGTCCTCACGGAAGTCGCCATTGTGATTTTTTTGAGAGAAAAAAATAAAGAGAGGTCCTGTGAAGATCTTTGAACAAATTCTACATTCTGCAGAACAAAGCTTCTAGTTCTTCGAGTTTGATTGTTGTAGGGCTCAACCACAACCATCATCCTTTGAAATTCATGTCTGATGAGTTTTACGCCAACATTACGAAGTATTATGCATATTTGGGTTCAAGTTATTTCTAATTGGTAAATTAGTTCGAATTTTAAAATATCTAAACTGTAAATTTTTA
Organism: Psylliodes chrysocephalus; assembly: GCA_927349885.1. NCBI lineage: Eukaryota > Metazoa > Arthropoda > Insecta > Coleoptera > Chrysomelidae > Psylliodes > Psylliodes chrysocephalus. The sequence continues at coordinate 37,999,057 of OV651817.1, forward strand.
TAATAAACTTTATTTTTTCAAATAATATTAACCTAAATTAAAAAAAAATAAGCAATGACTGTATAAACTCCTAATTTCAAAAATATTTTAATGAAAATAACTATGAATATTTAGCAAGGTGGGACACTCCAACATTTAAAGTTCGGAATGAAGATGACGTTATGCCAAAAGCGCTTTGCATTTTAAATAAACCATTTTTGCACGTAATAAAAGTCTTTTTTTTCCTAACCTAAATAACAGTTTTTCTTCTAAATGTACAGAATAAATAGAGCCCGTAAAATTAGTCAGAATTCTATTTTTATGTTGTACAAATATTATCAGGATAGCAAATTAAAATTCCTAATTAGGTTGGTTGAAATATTTATCGCTAAATAAAATTTAATTTAGAACGAGTATCCGTATCATAAAATTTTGAAAGACAAATTATCTAACCTTCTCGTAATTTATACATTATATCGTTAGTTTACATTAATAATATTATTCCGAACAAATTGCATAAATAGCATTAAACCATAACAAATTATAAATGGAGAGCATGTCTCGAATCACGTTGAAACAAGTTTACATGTTAATTTGTGTTTTACTAGTAGCGGAAAATTACCCCGGGGTTGAATATGATGAATAATCATTAACAGTTTTAAACTATGCTGTAGAAACATTCATTTTTGTATTTTAAACAATTTTTTTTTATATGTCATAAAAGTTTTTGATATTAAATTTTTTTTTTTCCTGTTTGACGATATGGGTGTGTTATGTCGGGTATATCTTGTAACTAATTTTAGATGTCGCTGATTAAAAGTTGAAATCAAACAGCACTACTCACACTGATTACATTAAAGTATTTATTGGGTGCTTTTGTTCGCTGTTGGTGCAGTGTTTACCAGTAACATATACACCACAGAACATCTGATCAGCTCTGTTCTGTGGTGTAATATATCTCAATCTTTTGAACTGATCAGTATAAAAATAACGTAATTGGTTATTTATTTGGCATAAATTTGCTAAAAATCATTGGTATCCAACATTTTATGGTTTTTTTAACTTTCGTTTAGTTATAATTTGTATCAAACATATTTCAACCGTTTATAACATACGCATTTTAAAAATTGGTTAACTGTTTGGTTTCTTATTATTGAGTTTATTATTAAAACAGTTTTTAACCTTTTTTTTTTAATTAAGAATAACTAAGTTACCCATTAAACAAAAAATGTACTTCGTAAAGGAAAAAAAAATCTTCACTACAAACGAAAAATAATAGGCAACTAGTTTCGGTCAATAGCTTTCATTAGGTACAGAAGACTAAAACAATATGTTGTACAATAAATGGAACTGAGCAATGTATTATACAGTAATTTATATTTGACGAGCAAATTTGCCAAACAGTAAAACATATAGGGGGTGGGGTCTCCCTGAAGCATACATATCATGATACTGTTGGATGATTTAAAATATTAGAAAGTCAATTAAAATATTTTAGATAAGCTTACATTTTGTTTTAAAATAACGAATAGTTTTCTATAATTTAATTCAAATGAAAATAGACAAGTGTGTGCTGAATTTACTTAAGCGCATGTGGCGCCAATAATATTAACCTTTAAGTACGTAGGCTTATAAAAATAGCATAAGTAGGTATGTGGGGTGCTCACAACATCCCATGAAAAAAACTTGAATTTGCATATTCATTTATTTTGATATTGTATTTTGACTAACAAAATAATAAATTTGAGTATTGTTTTCATAAGGAAAATAATTTAACCATATTAAATAATACATCCTATATTTGCCAATGAAAGAAAAAAAAAACATAATATTCGAAAAGCAAAATAAAAAGAAAAAACAGAAAATCATTCACATTTAGATGAGCCCTTTACACTCTTTACACAAGATTCACAAATGTGTTTCATGTGGGACATTCACATGAATTTCTGGAGCCTTTTTTTTACTTGAGGTGTCACCAATGCTAGTCCTAACTCTCTGAGAAATTTTGATTGACTATCAAGTTAGCATTATTGGCCAGGAAAATTACTTGGGCATTTATTCCTGCAATATCCAAAACTCTGAAGAAGATAGCGAGTGGCCAGCGTTTAGTCCTTCTTGCAACGGTATAAGTTTCACACATCTTATAAACCGTATCAACGGCGCCTTTAGTAATGTTATAAAAAGTGAATATTTCCGGCTTTTTTTCACCTAGGGTGGTCCAATCAATTTTATTAGAGCCAGGGTGCATTGTTGAAATGAGCAGTACATTCTTACCTTTCTTTGGAATGTACAAAAGTGCTGTTATTTGGTTCTTGTATGCAAAAAGCGTACTCTTTACTTCTCCGCTTCTGATATCAATCAATTTTCTAGGGAGGCTTATTTTTACGGTGCGTACCATCCAAGAAAATTCTTTTCCGCAATAATTATTTTGCAAAACGAATACTAGTAAACCAGTTATCCATTGTAACGTTTCTACCCGAGTTAGCGATAGTCTCAATTAGTCTATCAACTACATTTTTGGAGGACTTTAAAACAGAGTAAGGTCCCTCGGGTTGCTTGCTTGGTAGTGTGAAATGCATTAATTCCCATCCCAGCAAAAATAAGCAAACCAAAAACTGATGACATCTCTGTAATATCAGTCGGGCGAAATAGACTTTTGTTTTGATAATTAGAACTAACACTGTCGATATAAACATTGGTATAGTTAGTAATCTAAGCAACTATATCATCATCTATCAGCTGATTAAAATACTTAGCATTTTTATCGTATAGTTTGGTACCTGGAATATGTGTTATGATGTTTTGAGATCTTGTCCTCACATTGGTAGATCCTAAAGTCTTATTTCATCTGGTAATTTTATCTTTTAATAGCATAGTGTCTTGGTCTAATGTTTCAGATATTGGATACGTATCTGAGCTATTTAACAGTTCATCTTCACTCTCCTCACCCTCCTCCCTCTTATCACAATATTCTGATTCACTATCCGAATGTGCACTGTGTGGCTGCTCGCTCTCACTTATCTGAATCTCTTTATCATTCTCATCGTCATCTTCTTTCGTGACTTCTAGAAATAACTTTCTGAGACTTTCCTGTTCCTTTTCGTACGACATTTTACAATAGATCCAGAGATTGTAACTCTGAAATAAATAATATACAAAATTAGAGCATTTTAACTATCACGAAAAATACGACGTAATTACGTACCTGGGGTATTTACAGCACCCAACAAAATAAATTCACTACAAAAATAAACAAACAATCACGAGAGAGGTCCCAAGTAAACTAACAGATGCTATAGTATATTGCTGAAAGGTACTGAGCAACACAGCGCTGTTGCCAATATTTTCACAGAAATACCAACATATACGTAATTAAAAGTTAATTTATAACAATTCGTGGTAAACGTCAATTTTATAGTTAGATGTGCAACAGCCTACTTTGGATAGTGATCGTAGAAAAATATTGTTTTTTTTATTGGTACCCTATTTTACTTATTTAAAGTACGCCTCAGCGTGTTTATTACGAACTTTAAAAAACGCGCGTGTTTTAAAGTTACCATAGCAACATCAACAACACGAGAAACGTGATGTCTAAATGCCAACTTTTTAAATATTGATCTGACAGGAGTGCCTTGTAATGTCAAATAAAATATTTCTGAGAAATTTTTCAAAAAATGTATTCAACACCTTTAAAAATAAATACGTAGTGTCCGGTGCATCTGTAAAAAACTTCCGCAAATCGTCTTCCTCGAATACATATGCCTTCTTGACTACCTCATTTTTGCTAATTACCTTCATGAATGCATGCACTTTGACAAACGATTTTTTATCGACCCCTTTGTTTATCCTCAACATACTTTGTAATTTTAAATGGATAGTTCACATAGTCGATACTTTATACTGTTTTGACATTTTCTAGAGATAAGCGAGAACAACTCGTTCATCTATATGTGTAACCATTTGCTCTTCCATCCACGTGTTGAATTTATCGTATTCTTTTTTATAAACCGCTTCAATATTTAAACTCATTTTAAACAATAACAACTATTGCTACAATTAATCTTACGTGACAGATTAAAAATAAATTTTTGTTTCTCATTTTCATGACAACGAGGTATACTATGAGGTATACTGATGTTACATCATAAATTCAACCATTTTCAGTTATTTGTTCTTATTTTTATTTTTTTGTAGAAATAATACCAATATTTAGGATTTCAAAGTATACCAATAAAAAAAATAGCGTAAAGTATTCGTGGATAACTGGTCTTTAAAACACTTGCTCGTGTTTTAAAGACCGTTATATCCACCTATACTTTAATATAATATTTTACTAACGATTTTTGACTTATCACATTAGCATTTTATTTATAATGGACGGGCAAAAAATCGCCGCTCAAACTGTACTATCTAATAAAGTTAGTTGTACGTATTATATTAATCATACTATTCAAAAGAATTTATGGTAAAGATATAATGATGTTTAGTAGGCATAAAAAAATAATCTGCTACATAAAAATAAAAAGACGAAAATAAAAGAAAAGTCTTCAAAGTATCACATTTCTCTTGGAATTCAACTTTCCAAGATTCGTCTTTAAATAATCCAATTAGAATTTCCCCTTGATACTCAAAACAAACCAGAATTATTAAGAGCGAATCAAAGTCATACTCGCAGCCTTATATTGCTCCTCTCTACCTCCAATCCTATTTATTTAACGTCTCGTGTCGTCTGGAAAAGGATCTCCCAAGGGCAAGTCGTAAACCAAAAAAGAAAAACAGCACCCACACTAGAAAGTATAACAAGCTGTAGTAACTCCCAAACCTTAAAAATTCATACAACTTCTAACTCTCTAATCCATGTACATTGTACAGGATGTCGCTTGTTGACTGATAAATAGCTTGGGCTAGGATATTTTTAAGGGTTTAGCAGAACAGACATATTTTTAATCAATATTCTTTGAAAATACGTCTTAATATACATCTATCGTGATTACTTTCTAGGTTGTAAAATATATACGGTCGGTATTTGGTGGACATGGAGATTTTATTAAGTCTCATACATCCATGTTATAGTAGTAAAATTTAGCCAACATTATGTTTTGCCTATTGTAATATTGCCACTATCTAATTAATATTATTGTTATAGATACTTTCATAAAACATAAAATTTCTTAAATTTAAAAAGTATTTATTGTCCTTAAAACATTTACACAAATATATTGGACAAGCCATAAAGCATGAAGGAAAAATTTATGGTTTATTTTTCTTAAGACATTAACAAAAATGTATTGGTTAAGCCATAAAGTATACATTCTAAATGTTACTACCACCATGATGCAGACCTATATTCTTCTCATGTGGTTATCTAAACTAACAATGGCCTGTCATCATTTCCATAAAAATACGTATATAGAGTTCGCTCTTAGAATTTCTGCATAGACACAACGTTTGGGTATAAATGCCTTTGAATAATTTAACCTAAGAATATATCTCTAGTACATGAGTATTACACTTTGTTTAGTTTGAAATAATTTCTTAGCAATATTAAGGAATTGGTTCTGGTCCATTTTAAGTGTTCTTAAACTGTGATTTAACTTGGTTACATCTCAGAGCTTTAAAAGTTGCCTAGCTAGCTGAAAGGATCAATTTTATGCTAAACCGGACAGGTGATAATATTCCTAACAAAAAAAGGAACCCATCTTGTCAAAAAAACTATAGATCTATTAGCTTTCTGCCAGCGATGAGAAAAATTGCAGGAAGATCAAGATTTCTAACAAGATTCAAAGAGGAAACCAGAGGATATAACATCATCTTGGATGAACAATTCGGATTCAGAAAGAAACATATTTAAGTGCTGAGTCTAGTAAGACACATTACTTAAAATTAATTATGAAACTGGCAACAGGAGCCATATTTTTGGGTGTCAGCAAGGCACTTAGCAATGTATGGTACTTAGTTCCAAAATGATGGACCAAGGATTAAAAACGGAAATATCTAAAATGGTAAAAAATTTCTTAAGCAGAAGTATCTCAAGTAAAGGTTATATCATTACCACTGTTATACATCAATAAAATGGCCTACATTGCGAAGATTGAGCACCCTACCATGTCACTCTTACTTTACGCAAACGTCACGATCATAGTAGCTTCAAAGACGCAGCCAAGAAAATAATATGCTGATACCTGCAGAAAGCAGCCAGGATTGTTGCATCAAATATAAAATAAAAATTAATTCCTTAAAAACCTAAGCTGTTCTTCTCATGATGAGAAGATACACTTCAAGCGATGAGATTAAAATAAGCGCATACAACAAACCATAAAACCAATATGCGAAGTACCTATGTGTCCAAATGGATTAAAAACTTATATTTACTAGTCACGTGAACATGACAGGGAGAAGAGTGAAACAAGTCCGATCCAGACTTAACTGTCTTATAGGACATAGAAATAAGCTAGAACTAAAAACCAAACTAAACATTATTCACTTATTAATACATCCATAGCGAGGGAACATACATGCAGGACGAACAAGAATAAGACTCAGGATTAGCATAACATCTTTGTTTTATAGCCGATGACTACAGGTAACCTAGCAACCAAATTACGTACAGAGATCTGGAATGTCACCTTTTGGTTGTATAACTAATGTTCAGAAATGTAAAAACAAAACGCAAATCAGTCATTGGATTGTACGGAGACTGAAAAAATTTCCCGCAGGACGGTGAACAAACAAATAGTATACTTACAAGATTTAAAACAGACGACGCATCAGGCGAGGCAAGTCGATAGTTTGTCAAACATTATACTCTTTTAGACCTTTAAATAATTGATTTTTGAGAACATTTGCGGTGAAGGTATTAGGAAAAAATTAGGGAAGTAAGTTACTGTATAAGTAATATCTCGAACCGTAATCCAAAGATAGTGTACCAAAACCGGCTGGCATCATTTGAGGTTGACCATGACAAGAAAGAAGAAGTAAACCAGATTCAAGAAACACCCGACCTTGAATTTAAAGGATTTATGGGCGCAATGGAGGTACTTAAAAAACAAAATATGGTGTTACAACCGAACAACAACGATATCTGCTCACGTTTCCTAAAGACAACCCACTAGTCCATAGCACTTTCGCCAACATCAACGACGCTCGAGGTCTGGCATCTGTGTTCCGGAAGAAGTTTGGTCGATTGCCAGAACTTCAAGATCATTTACCAGTCTCTGGAAAACCATTAAAACTTCAAGATGAATCACGTTATATTTTCTATTTGGTAACACTTTCCGAGTTCGATTCACTTATCATGATGTATAGGAAGCATTACTTAGTCTGAGGGAGGATGCACTTTAGTCCTATGTACAGAAACTAGCCATTTCCAAGATAGAGAGCAACCAACTAAAGTAAAGAATCATTAAACACATGGTGAAACTAATTGTATAGCATACTGAAGTTTAAATACTGGTTTACAGCCAATTGTCTTGTGTCCAGATTTCAGCGAAAAAACCCTCCTTTGTTATTTCAATGCAAATATAAATTCCTAAAAGAGAGTCTAGTTGCAGTATTAGTAAGTTTTAGTAACAGTTCCAAGAGGAACTATTTTTTAAGAAGGGGACAATGTCGTGTAACCACTTAAAGCCGATCATGGTCTTCTTGCCTTTACCAACCACCGCTTCGTCTATGTTTCGATACCGCAGGACAGAGACAAACGCACTCCTTCGAGAAGTTACTAGAGAAATCTTTGCGCAAAGAAGAATTTTCAGAGTTTCTAGACTGCTGAGAATGTACTCGAGCAGAGCTGGCTTTATTTAAATAGCGAGACTTTGTCGGTGGACATTGTTTCAAGTGTTGTAAAGTAATTGTAAAAAAATAAATTAGAATTGTGACTTATAATAGTGCTTAAGTATTAAATAAATTATTTAGTAGGTTATAAATAAATTATAAATAAACTCTTACTGTACGTATTTTAAAGTGTTGTATTTCTCTTAGAGCTATTGCTTAACAATTTTGGTCCACCTCGTGTAATCGTAGATTGTCCCTAGTGACTAAACTAACTAGATATAATTAAAAATAAATAACAGAAATCAAGATCAAATAAAAATAAACGAATTCGGTAGTTTGTGCATCGCACTTTTGGCGGCTATCTTAACCGGAATAAGACCGAGATAGCGTTATAAATTAGACATAGAATAAAGTTTACGAACCCTATATTCCCTTCTGGCTTACTCAAAGGCGCTAGAGAACCAATTACTGTTTCCTTCCCATTATATTTATGTTATCAGATAGAGCATAATTGATAGTACACTGGCACGAAACTTTCTGGAAATATGAAAAATTTTTAGTTATCTCGATCACAACTTTTGTTATCGCTTCGATTTATTAATAATATCGCGGTAGGTGGTTTCCAACTGGAGCGAAATGGACAGGACAGCTTTGGTTCCTTCATTGGAAAAATCTTAGTAAAATGTTTTTACAGATAACATGGTTGTATTCAGGATGAAAAGTAGAAATTTAAAAAAAACTAGAATCAAATAGAAAAATAGCTCTTCGTAAATTTTTTTTGGTATATTGTAAAACTCGATACTTTAATACAAAATGTTTGTTGGCTCAAACCGGTGATACAGGGTGTCAAGCATCAAAAACGCCACTGTAGTTTAATTTCTTATAACAGGCCTGTTTAATTCCAGTTTGTTATAGAAAACATGAATTATAGAATATATGACATTATTATTTAATAAATAATTAATGTAGAATTTTGGTTACTTGAATGTATTTTTTAAATATTTTTATTTTAATCACTTTAAAAATACGAGCAATTGTCATTGCAATATGAAAATATATTATGTATAGTGACTCATAAATGTCTTTAAAGAGGCTATATATTGTTTTCTATCTTTAGCAATGTCTTGCAATTTTTATAATAATATATTGGACAAATCGTAGAGAGTGCTAAAAACCTATTGAAAAATTTTTCTTAAATTTTGACTTATAATACCACTAGTGTCCAAATTATTTCCGGAAATTTGTTCGAACTTTTGAATATTTTAAAATTATCCTGAGTTGTAGACGAGGGAAAATTTTCTTAATTTATTATTTTACTTAAATTAAATGTAGTGTATTTCTATCTAGTAATAATTGGTATTATATAAAATATTAAGCACTGAAATGGCAAATTTTTTAATTAAATCATCACGTTGCGTCGTAATATGTGCACAAAAGAAAAAAATTCAGTCTAATTTCGTTCAGAGTACCCACCAAGAGAAAAATTTTCGGATATTTTTCTGGTTGTCATAAAAATATTTCAAAATAACAGCATTTGATCGGCTCTAAAATAGAGATGTAAAGTTTTCATATTAAGGAGGTCCTTTCGCCACCAATGTTAAATAAAAAGTATTAGATTATGACTAAAATTAATTTTTTTCTAATAGTAGATGTCCTTATTTATCTAATAGTGAACTTTTAACTATACCTTACCGTGCAAATTTTTAAGAAATTTTGTTTTTTAAATGTGTGTGTTTTTACAGTGTCTTATGAGAAAGTAAGACTTCAACAACAATTTTCGAATTATAATTAATTTTACTATTATTTATTGATTAGATGGAGTAGAAACAAACTAAAAATAAGGTTTTTGAAATATTTAGGTTTTGTTTTTTACAATAAAATATATAGGTTACCGTGGAATTTATTGAGAAATTATTACTAAAAAATCACAAAAAATTTTCAACTAGGTTACTTGAAATTTTTTTGTGATTTTTTAATATTAATTTCTCAATAAGTTCCACGGTTTACTATATATATTTTATTGTATAAAACAAAATCTAATTATTTCAAAAACCTTATTTTTAGTTTTTTTCTACTCCATCTAATCAATAAATAATAGTATAATTCAAGAATTGTTGTTGAGGACTTACTTTCTCGTAAGGCACTGTACAAATACTCACATTTAAAAAAAAAAAAATTTTAAAAATTTGCAAGGTAAGGTATAGTTAAAAGTTCAGTATTAGATAAATAAGGACTTCAACTATCTAATCTAATAACTGTTTTTTTAACATTTGAGGCGAGAGGTGTGGCGAAAGGACCTCCTTAAGAAAAGTTCAATAATATACTGAAAATGTCCTATACAGTCAAAAGAGAAATATTTCTCCAATTAATCAAAATTATAAAACAGATCCTAAAATAATTCGACAAAATCCGCAAAATGTTCGTCCACAACTTTTTCATTATTTCTATCCTCCTAATTTTCTAAATAGACAACTAAATATTCAACATATACCCCCGTAACAAGCTCCGATAAAACAAATTTAATTTCATTCAAACTCTGGTTATAATTTCAACAATTCTAACTTTAATCGTGCCGCTTCTCAAACTTTCCAAATGCAATAGAGACCTAATAATAATAATTTCTTCCAACAAAGGTTTCGTAATTTTAATAAAGAAAGCCATATCACTAGATATCGCTCCCATTATTTAATATTAATATTAATATTAATATTATTGTTTGGATACCATGATAATTAATATTAATATTAATATTAATAATAATTATCATGGTATATTACTTACTTTTTTCTAAAATGATAAATACACACGTTGTTCAGTGGCAAATGAAAAATGACAAATGATAACATTTATACGGATATGACTTTTTTTATATTTTTCCATTTTCTTTTTTTTATATTTATAAAAAAAAGTTAACATGCGCCAATCTACGATGCATAAGAAGCTCGGATACAAAAAAAAAAATTTTTTGGTGAGTTATAATTTAAACATTAACATTTCTAATATGGCGGACGGGTATAGATCCCTCTTAGGCCAATTTAGAAATTTTTCAAATTATAACCCACATTACACGTTTCCTAAACCTGAACCCATGGATACATCTTCAAAAGTAATAGAATAACAAATAAAAAAAATTTGCTTGTACCAAACTATTTGTTCATGATGCAAATCAACAACATGAGAACCATTTCGAACATAATGTTTACGAAAATTACGACAACAGAGACTTCAACAAAGAATCTTACATAATAACTTTAAATTTGATTAGAAACAGTTTACCGTATATCTTCATACCTGAACTTAATGCAAATTTTCTTATCGATACTGGAAGTGCTCGTAGTTTAATAAAACCCGATGTAGCTCATAAGTTATACTACAATATTTAAAAACGAATTATATAAGTGCTCATAATACATCATATCATGACGAGATAGTAAATATACTCGTTTTTCATTTATAATATCCCAGAACATCATCAATTTTATCTATTTGAATTTAGTGAAAAATACGATAAATTATTTGGAATTGATTTATTAAAACAATTAAAACCCTCTGTAAACGTAAGTTCAAAAATTATGACTACTCCGTATGTAAACTTTCCTATTATGTATAAAAGTGAATACAATACATGTTAAAATCAAAATATTCAATTTAAAAATTATCACCTTGATATAACCCTAGAACTCAACAAACAGTTAAAATACCCGTAAATATGAAAGAAGGTACCGGATTATTATTTTAAAAAAAATTCTTCTCTTTTTGCTCTAGTTAACATAAAAAATGTTTTTCTCTAACTACCGTAATAATGTAAAATACTAAACATGAAAAATTAGACACTAAAGAATGTCATGAAAATCTCTTGAAAGATAATTTTAATAATTTTGACCTAAATCTTTGTAATTTAGAGGAAAAATACGCAATTAAAAATGTATGCTTCAAATATGTTTCTGTCATTTACTAATTAAATTAAACATAGCATAAAATTAACCAATAAATCACCCATATTTACTAAAACATACAGACACCCTAAAGTTTACAAAATACAAAAATCAAATTAAAAAAAAATACACCACCGTATCATTCAACCCTTAAATTCTCCATTTTCTTCCCCTATTTGGATTGTTTCTAAACGTCCTTATAAATCAGGAAAAAACATCTGCTTAGTTATTGACTATGGAAAAATTTTACGAAAAAACTATATCCGACAAATAATACCCCTTACCAAACGTAACAGAAATTTTAGACAAACTAGGCCCAACTCTGTGATTTTGAAGTTTTCCACGAAACTGTACTTTTTTTTTCATTTCATCCTGCGGCATATCCTAAGTATCTTTGATCCTAAGGCTAGTAGACTTTAATCTTATTACTCCGTTCTATATCTTGTCTTTTTTGCTACTTTCTCTATCATTAAATGTAGAGGAATGAGGTTTCAGATCGCCTCCATTGCTGCCGTATGACAGGTTCTCATTGCACCAGTGATTCAAACACAAGCTAGTCTTTGTACTGTTTAAGATATTATCTGTCTTAGCAGCTAAACTAGTTCTGTTACCCCAGGCTATGGCACCGGAAGTGATGATTGGTCTTTATTGCTTTAATGGTTTTGAGCTTTTCTTAAAAAGGCTAACAGTATAGTTGTCGTGGGGTTTAAACTAAGTCCCATTTTACTACACCATCTTTCAAAGTATTCTACTATTCTTTTGACTATATAAAACACAATATATTCTCTAGCAAATATGAATATGTTGTCGGCATAATCTTTACAGGGTTTGCCGAGGTTAGTCAATCTGCATAGATTTTCATCTACAGTTAGGCTCCACATTAATGGGATAGAACTCCTCCTTTTGGGAATCCTCTGATTGTGCAAATAGAGATGGTGTCTTGCCCTATCTGTGTCTCTGTAGTTCTCGTAGATGGCAGTTGAGCCATATATCTGAATATGCAAGTGCATTGAAATGCCCATAGTAGTTATTATCACATGTATGCCTTACCTACCATAAGTTTTGGAATCTTTAAAATATTTCATAGGAAAAGAAGTAAAGTTCCCAAAACCCAGAACAGAAGTGAAGAAACCCCAAATTTGGAACTTCAAAATCTTGTTACCAGTCCCATAATTTTCCTCTAACGGTAACATTACAGCGAACCCAGCGTAACACCATTTCACGAGAGTGCAAGCTTGCATTGTCACGTTCATTCGCTTTATTTTATTTTGCATGTAAGAAAATCAGATTTAATTGCGATTTCAATGTAGTAACAACCTACGAAAATTTTTATTTTTTGAATTTGTTTTTTAAAATGTTATTTTGGACTATTTTGCCTTTCACTTAGTGGAATATAATTATTGTATAATTTGCGGACCGCAATTTTTCCATAAGTAAGATGCAAGATTTAAAATAATTGACCTAAAAGTGGTTTCACAAAAACGAAACAATTTTGGTAAATTCAGGCTTTCTTAACATATCCGTAAAAAAATGTAATCTACTATAAAAATAAGTTTCCAAGAATTATTTTAGTATAGTGAAATTATCCTTAAAAACTATTTTTAACCAATAAGCTTATCCACCTCTGCAGGGCCGACGAGAGGGGGAGATAGCCGGGACAAATTCCCGGTGCCCGGGCACAATTGGGGTCCCGGCAGTTTAAGGTAAGGACGCTTTATTTTTTTAGAAGTTCGCCACAAAAGGGAGTAGGGCTGGTTTATGTAAAATGCAATATAAGGACCTTTTTTTAGAGATTGCACTAAAAAGTTTTTGTTTGAAAACCTTTTTTTTTAGAAATATGATATTAAAAGAGCTTAATTTTTTTTATAAAATTGTCGCGGGGCCCCATCTGAAAAATTGTCCAAGGGCCCACCTGGCTTTCGACGGCCCTGCACCTCTGTATCAAGTTAACTGAAGCAGAGAGTAGAAAAAAAAACGTGGGCGTTTCAGCAACGATCAAATTTCTCATTTTTCCACCTATTAATATGTTATGAAGGAGAATACGTGTTTTTTCCGCCTAAAAAATGTTTCGAGGCGAAGTTCAGCACCAAACTAGACACTAACTGTCGAGATTCCTGAACTGAATTCAATTATTCTTTCTCCCTTTTCCCTTGTTGTACCGCCGGATATCATTTATAAAAATGTAATTCGATCCACAACGTCTTCTAAGTTGTTACCTGTTGTTATTTATTAAAGAACCCGCCTGGAGGTTTTCGCGCTCGACTGGCTCTTAGTGTATTATTCAAAATATAAATTGGATTTTGTGCTTTTGACCATTTCGTTACTCGTCTACGTTTAATTTAGTTTCCAGCTAGAAATACAACGAAATTTTATAAAAGACTTTTTAACAGTTCAACAGTCTACCACCTTGAGGGTATATAAATATGGGGCCAGAGAAAAACAATGACAACATTTATAAGTTCTGAAGTTCTATTGATGTTAGTAAATAAGTTTGCATGAAAGTTTCGGTAAAATATTCATTATACCCGTATTAGTCGTGAAGAGACAAACATATTTCACTTCACAATGATAAGAAATTGAAAAAAGAGATCCTACACTTCTAAATATTAAACTAAATTTCTTATAGAGATTAAATATATTGGAGTTGCATTTAATCTACTGTGAGATCTAGTGGCAGATTAATTAAGGATATACCGATAATAAAATCATCCTTATACAAGAGAAATAATAAACAACAGTATTTAAACTTATGCAAAGTGATATCATAACATTCGAGCTGTAATGCTGACAAAAATGTGGTGTGTTAAAGAAAACTTATCTTAAACCCTGAAAAGGGAGAACACAAACCCTATACTTAAAAAGTTCAATGTCTACTATTCTGTTTGGAGAAGAACGAAGTATGCAAAATATCTTGGTCTAATCTTAAATAGTAAAGAAGAAAATTCTTCAAATAAAAGTTACTTCTTATAATGTTTTCTATAATTTTTTTTTACATTTTTTTATGTCATATCAATAAAAAGGAACGCTAAAACGGTTTTTGCTTACTTTCTCATTATTAAATGTGTTGTAGCAAATTTTTTATTATATTGTAATATAGCATGTGGTCTTGCAATTGGAACCTTTTTTTTTTTTCTGAACGGGAAAAGCGGTCAACGTTTTGAATTGGCTGCACTCCATAAGTAGTACTAGCTAAGGTAACAACGCTGTTATCTTTTCAACGAATGAATTGGATTCCACTTTTTCTTTCAAGTGTGGTGGAATAACTTCCTCTATTTTGCTTATTCATAATAGCTTCGAGAGTTAGTGGACATTCCCTAGGAACGCGATTCTCGCGAATTGTTCCTGTGACACCATAACCATTTTATTTTAGTGCATAGAAAATATTTGGGTCAGTAAAAAGGTTGTCTATAAATATATTGTATCGAAATGATTTATTGATGTTTATCAAATCATCAACCATTTAAACAAGAGGCGCTGCACATTTGCCAAAATGCGTCTAGTAATTATTTGACCTTGGATTTTTGCCCTGATATATCTCAAAATTCACTGAATATCCGCTTGGCTTATTTAGGCACCAAATTTTGTACCCAAATCTTATTGATTTTCCACGGATGAACTGTTTACATCCGTGACGTCCATAATAACGAATCATCGATTCATCATACGACAAGTTTGGTTCGGGTACAAAGTGTTCCAGAAATGTATTTTTTAAGTAATCCGTTGGGGATCTGAGCCTGCACATTTTGTCGTTTTGATCAACAGCGGTATTATCAGCAAAGTGGGGAAAGCGACAAATTTGTAAAAATCGATCTCCTCATTGCCTCATATACCATATCATTTCGCATGTCTTTTGAAGATTCCCAATAACTACGTTTTGAAGGAAGTTCGTTGTAGCCACTTACTAACAAAATGGCTATAAAAACTCTTAACTCTTCCACGGTTGCCTGTGGATCAGGACAATTTTTAAATTGCATAATTTGTTGTCTGCTGAGAAATAATATGTAATAACTCATCAGTAAAAAAAAGTTCAAATAGTTCACAAAAGGTCATATTTTTGTACATATCGTAATTTTCTTTTGGAAAGTAATGCTCAGTAAATACTTAGTCTGCGTCACAAAATTCAGGATTAGGTGGGACTTTCTCAAATTTCAAGGCACTTTTTTTAGTTCGTTCATTATTATTGGTGGGTATATTTCCTATATTTTCTTCTATCAAGTTACCGTTACTGCTTATACCCACCGTAGTTTTATGGCATAAATCATTGTTCAAATCTTCCGCGATTCCACCAATTCTTCTAGAATTCGTAAAACGTATTTTGGCTCCAGAAGTAAGCTGTCGGGAACTAAGATTATCAGCCAAACCTCTATCGTCTTCATCAGCGGAGTCCTCGTCAGTTAGTACGTGGCTCTCTGGGGGTTCTATAAATACCACTGCAACTTCAGTATCTGAATCCGATTCATAAGCAATGTCCAAGGCTTTTTGTAACGTGATTCCACTGTAAATAATAAATATTCCTAACAAATCTCATTTTTTTTGCAAAACGCCTAGAGGTTCCATATGGGAACACCCAAATTTCAATCCATCTAGTAAAAAATTTGGTAACATTTTTATAAAAATTATGTTGCCACTAATTAGGAGTATGTTTTAATTGCATTCAAAAATTAATAATATAAAATAATTCTTAAAACACAAGTAATTGTTTTGCTTGTAGTTATTTGGAAAGAAATAAAAAATTGAGTTGATTTTTGCTATAATAAACGACTTGCACATGCACTAAACATAAAAATAACCAAATAAGTGGTACGGTTATTTAAAGTTAAAGGTAAGAACAGTAGATTCTGAGAGTTTCAGATTTTTATCTGGCAGTAAACACGTTCATTATATAACCTGAATAATGCAATTTTTGAAAATTTCAAAACTTCAAAGTTTTTTTTGCAAAAAGTGAGCTTAGGCTGTATTTTACCTACGATATATACATTTAATTCCTAAGGAACATAAGCTGCTAGGTCTTAGCAGTTAAGACGCTAGAGTCGATTGAAATTCACGAAAAATTATTAAAAAATACTAAATTTCAGCACGCTGCCGTTAATCAGAGGTATTGACTGAGCAATTTATCGACGCTTACACTTAAACTACTATCTTTCCCCCTCAGAATTCCGCTTTAAAAAGACAAAATTCAGAGAAAAAGTCGATAAGGCTTAAAAATATCGATTTTTTAAAAAGTCTTTATTTAAATAGGCGGAAACAAGTACTTATAAAAATCAAACACGTGTATATTTTCTTCTTTGAGACCCTAAGAAATAGTTCCTCGAAGTTACACCAAAATCTAAGCTGGATCAGCTTTACCAATTAGACGATTTTAAATGGAATGACTCATATGATCTAACAAATAAATACTGGATTTATAAAAACTCGCCGCCGTTATGTAAAGCTGATCAAAATTGTGAGATAGCGTTCGACTCCCTAGGTTCTTTCGACCAATTCTTTATTACATCCGACTTTCCTTGCTTCTTTACTAAAAATCCTTATAATTGTTCAAATCTACTCCTTTGTAACCTAAATAGCTTTCCCGAACATACTGTTATATACACCGATGCATCCAAGTCAGACCTAGGCACTGGTTGCGCCTACTACGTCCCGTCTCTTCATATTAAAGCTCTTTACAAACTACCTGATAACTTTTCTAGTCACACTGCAGAAGCGATAACGATACTAAAAGCCTTACAATTTGTAATAAAATCTAACACTAAATCAGCTCTAATTGCTTCAGATTCTTTATCTGTTTTAAAATCGGCTGTAGCTCTTGATATTCCAAATTTTAATTTAAATCCATACATTTTCTTGTTTAAAAAGGCATTGTTCCAACTAATTAATAATAACGTAAAGATATGCTTTATATGGGTAAAGGCTCATATTGGACTTAAACACAATGAATATATTAATATGCTAGCAAAATCTGCAATAAAAAAGGGAACTAATACCATTCATAACATCTGTAGCCCAGATATTGTTGCCTTGATAAAATCCAACAATATTAGAAAATGGAGGCATGATTGGTCACAATTCTGTTCCACATATTCAAATCAGTACACTAAAATTCAAAGACATATTCCAAACTCATCCTGGTTTAAAAATCATATAATTGCAAGACACTACATTACATCTTTAATAAGAACTAGATTTGGTCAGGCCATTTATCCCAAACATTTGTTTAAAATCAAAGTAAAGGAAGATGAAAATTGTGACTTTTGTGAAACAACTGGAGACCTTAATCACATTTTCTTCGAATGCAATAAATACGGAGTACATTCAAAAACGCTTTATATGTATCTTATAAAAAATAACATTCCATCCCCCTTAAAATATTGAAACAGCTTTAACACATTTTTCTGATGATATTATCAATTGCCTTTTACAATTTCTGAAAGACACCAAGATTTATCTAGGATTGGAATCTTAATCTTGTTTCCTCTGTAATATACCTATTTGTTTACCCTCTTACCGAGGCCTAATTTTGTTTGTCTATTAAAAAAAACGCCCTGACGGGTCCCTGGACGAGAAGCGTGTGTCCCTGTCCTATATTGTTTTTTATTTTTCTTCTTCTTAAACCTCTTGCTGTTAGAAAATATTCAAGGGGAGTTCTAATTATTGACGAATCTGTGTCTGGCTGAATGGTAATGTGCCTATGCCAAAAAAAAAACAGCTTATGCAACGAAGACGATCCAAAAACACTCACATCACAGAAGCTATAAGCTGTGATTATGTTGAGAAATAAAAGGATGCTATGGCAGAATAATTTTATATCCTTAAATTAAAGGAAACCTAGATGGTTTGCATCGGTAAATACTAACTGCCCCACGGAACTACCTGAACATATTATTCCCAAGTACTTACTGTCCCACCTGCAAGAAAGTTGTGGATTTGAGAAAAACACATTTCGTTATAATTGCAAGAGAGGGATAAATTCCGAAGCAAATTATTATATTTTAATATTTCTTATTGGTCGGTATTTAGGAAAACCAAATTTGATTATAGTTGAAAGAGTAGGGATAAATTTAAAAGAAGATAAATATTTTCAGTTATTGCAATTATTACGGTATATTTTTTTCTGTTAGTATTTGTTTCGTGCTATTAGTGTTTAACTTTTAAATGGCGAATCCAACTACTATGAAATATTCAAAGGCCCATGTCGCCAAAGATAGAAAAGTTAGATGGCGAAGCATCAATAAAGGGTGTCAACAAAAAGTGTATACAAAAGAAGGTGATGAAAATTTCGTAATTCTTGAAAAAGCATCAGTGGAGCATAATCATGCTCCAGGTACCCACGTTGACCAGCAAATTTTTAGTAATTATATAAAGAGAAAAGTTGTAGTAGATATATGTGAAATACCTTTAAAAAAAAATCCACACAACCATTGTCCAAGTCACAGGAAGAAGTTCTACAAGTGTTAAGTAACCTTAAATTTAAAAACATATATAGGTACAAACTTTTTATCTACGAAAAATAATTCCGCAATTTTTAGTTGTTTCTCAAATCTTCACTTTTTATGTTATGTAGATTCTTTGTATGTAGATGAAACTTTTCAATACTGTTCTAAATATTTTTGTCAGATATTTACTATACATGGCTACAAAAATGGTTTTTATGTTCCTCTAGTATTTTGTTTGTTAACAAATAAATCACAGTAATCGTACAATAGTACTTTTGATACATTAATAACAATATGTGCAGATTTGAATTTCAAACCGAAGGGAATAATTTCTGATATTAAAATATCAATTCAAAATTCAGCCAAGTTAGTGTGGCCCGACATTATTATTTTTTGTTGCAAATTTCAATTAACACAAAATTGGTTAAGAAAAATTCAAAATATAGGTTTGTCCTCGGAATATTAAAATCAAACTGTTATTGGAAAATATTTAAAATTGTTTTTTTGTATTCCTTATTTAGATCCAAATTCACTTGGTGATTTGTTTTCTCATTAACTTTTTAATATTATGCCAGAAGATGACAGAGTTTTCCAATTTTGTGATTACCTAGTTGATAATTATTTAACGGAAGATTCAACATTTCCACCTTACATGTGGGCTTCAAATCCATCATCTCTTATATATACTACAAACGCATGCGAATCATTTTACTAGAAATTTAACGAATGTTTTTATAAATCATATCCTGATATATTTAAATATACAGACATTTTGTTAAATTTTCAAGCAGAAATATATGTGAAAATTAGAACTGCACATAGATTAGAAAAAAAAACTTGATAAAACGGCAGAAAGAAAAGTTGATTTTATTGAAAATAGGCTAACTGAATGTTAAGTTAATCAAAACATTACTTAATTAGATTTATATCAGTATCAATTGGATCCAGTTATGCAACAAGGAACCAAACGACATTTTGGTCAAAAATGAGTTACCCAGTTCTTCTAAACCATAAAACTGCATCCCACATTTTGTAACAAAGAACCAGGCACTGATTTGATACTGACGCCATCTGTTGGTCTAAAGAACCAACTGAACATTTTAAAGCGTGATTTCTGTATTTTTCAAGAAAGATCCAATTAAAGTTGGTTCCTTATTGCAAGGCAGCATTTGTTATGTTTTTATTTTGGGAGAACCAATGCTTCTTGGATCTCTTTTGCATATTATTTTGTTGGAACTTTGGATCCTAAGTGAATGTTGATTAGGTACTACAAGTGTTTAAGTAGTGCTGGTTATTTATTTAAAAATGATTAGAACAGAACACTACTAATAATGGAAAAAGTTAGAAGTCCCAGGCACTTCGGTAAGTTCAATTAAAAAATCTGTTTTTTTTTTGTTATACTATACCATTGAAATCATAACCTCAACAATTAATGTTCTTGTAAAAATTGTTGTTTTCTTATTTTAGTAGTGAGTACTGTTTACAGTACTAATTCTAGATTATGTTAACCATTATTTGCACTTAAAATTTAAAGCAATTTGATATATTTGATCAAAAGTGCAGTTGGTTTCTTATTGCAAATTTTATGTGCTCAAAAGTGAAGGTTGGTTCCTTATTGCAATATTACCTTTTTACAGGGTTTACAGATTGTTGGGAATATAAGCCCACAAATTTCTACTAAAAGCACTGGTGAACTGGAGACCGAAGCCATCACAGTAAGTGTATCTTTTTTAACTAGAATATAGTTAAGTTATGTGCAAACAAAGTCAGTAGCGCCCCCCATTTTATATCTGATGAATGTATGGATACTAAATACTGCAACTTAGTAGAAGGGGGTTTTTGTTCTGTCAGTTTGCTAATAATTCAATATCAGTAAAAGTATACTTAGGACTGTTAACTCATAGTTGTTTTATGTTTTTACAGGGCTTAGAAGAGTGCGTTTCAAATACTAGTACAGATAATGGACACCGAAGTTCCGAATTACAGGAACCTTTTGAAAAATTTAACAATAGTAAAAAGTTAAATCACAATATTGAAGATAATGCTACTAAATGCTTTGAAGTATCCACACACCTCGAAAGTACAGGGTTTCGGTTTTTAGTGTCGGAGTATAGTTTCTTGCCCAATGACAGTGATTTTGGTGATGTGGAATGCGCCCTCAAAAGGCATACTAAAATGTACTCTCCTGAAGACTACATCCAAGTTATGAAATCCTGTAGAAGGAAGCACCCCATTGAGGTAGTATCCATGAAAAAGGCAGTCTTTGTTAGTACCCTGAAGCTTGAAAAAGAAATATGTAATAGAAAAAAATCCCGCCAGGAAAAAAAGATAAATTGGTTAAAGATTAAAGAAATAAAAATTTTAAAAGAAAAACCTTATAGTATATTTAACAAAAATACCTACGAAGACACCGACACCGATTACAAAGAAATTGATATTAAAAAGGGAAAGGGTAAGCCACAAAAAACACCATTCTCTCGGCATTTGCAACCTCTTTGGCCCAATGGAAAGCCTGTAGCGGAAGCTAAACTGAAGGATATCGAGAGTTATCTGTACCTAATTCCTTTGGCCGACCATCCCTTTTATGTTAATATTATTAGTGATAATACAATAAAGGAGGACCTACAGGGATACAATGGGGAGCTAGATTTCGAGATAGAAGAAGACTGATGCCTTCGAAAAAGGAATACTGCAACAAGGAACCACGTGTTTTTTTTCTTATTGTAATGAAAAATTTTGTGATTCTTGACTTACTAGAGTTGTGAGAAAATAAAATAATAAAAATTAATATTTTTTTTCTTTTTAAAGGATTATAATTTAAGGTGATCACAAAAATCTTATTTTCAATTTTCTTCAGAAACACATTTTTGCTAGTTGGTTCCCTGTTGCATAACGGGGTCCAAATATTATGGCGGTTTTCCACTAAACGGACAAAACAAAAACTAAACACAAACTCGTGTCGAGAAAAACAAAACTGCAACTTTTCCCAAACTCTTTGAAGACTGGCGTGTTTTGCTGACAGTTAGAGTTTTGTTTCTCGAGTCCCGTTCAGAAGCGGTAACATCAAAAGGTTTTGACGTGTTTTGAAATTCGAGTTTGTTTACTGGAAACGGTTGTGTTGTGTAGTCTTAATTTTGAACCAACTTGGTACCTCTATAGGTAAGTAAATAATGTATTTTTTTATAAAAAAGTTATTTATTTTTAAACGCTGGATAAATTTATAAGTATATTTATTAATAGATTATATATCTGTCAGAACCAGACTAGATTAAGTACAAATATTGTCCTTTTTAAGTTTTTATCATATCACACACATCTTTTTAAATACTTTTATATGTATTTTCAATTTGGGCCTATTTTAGAAAATAAATAGGTAGGTATACAGGGTGTTCCAATAAAAACTCCCAGGCCGGATATTTTGGTAAGTAATAGAGATATTTTAATTCTGTAACAGCCATTTTACAGAGCACTAAGAAAGCTTTAGTTTTAGATATAATTTGATTTTAAATAGGTCAATATGTAGATGGCGCTTCGTTCAATATTTTTTTTCGATGGAAGGATCTTTCTTATGTAGCGCATCTTGTAAAAAATGCATTTTTAGGCACATTTTGTTTCATGATATAATTCAATATATTTTTGATATACAGAGTGGGTCACTTAAAACAGTTTCATCCCGTTTCTCAGCATTAATAATTGGATTTTAAGAAAATGCTAAAACTAGTCGATTTTTACTCCAAATTCAAAACATTTTTACAATACAGACATCTGTCATGTGTCAACCCCCTCCCTTGTACTTCTCCACACCTTAATTTTAAATAGGTAATGTATCATGTATGGCACATCATTAAAAAGGTAATTTAATGTGGGATTTAGAAATATTTCTGTACATTACGTTACTTAAATTTTAGCACCCTCTAGCGGGATAAAAAACTACTACGTATTATAGAGTATGATACTACAATGTGTAGTACATCATTAAATAGGTAATTTTATGGGGAATTTAGAAATATGACTGTTTATTGTGATACTTTTAATTGTACCGCCCTCTATCGGGATAAAAAGCTACGTATTTTAAAGTGTGACACCTTATTTGAAAGCAAATTTAATTACTAATTCAATAACATAACATTAATTAATAACATAATATAAATATCCATATTGCACTTGCAATGGTTTGAAAATTAGTCATGCATTATTTTAAACATTATTGCTAACTTTATTTTGTTGCAAGTGCAATATGGAAATATTTATATTAATGTTATGTGGTGCATTGAATTAGTAATTAAATTAGCTTTCAAATGAAGTGTCACACTTTATAATACATTACAGATTTTCTTATCCCTATAGAGGGTGCTAAAAGTATCGCAATAAACTGTCATATTTCTGACTTCCCCATAAAGTTACCTTTTTAATGATGTGCCGAATATGGTACATTCCTTATTTAAAATTAAGGGGTTGAGAAGTGGAAGGAAGGGGGTTGACACATGACAGATGTCTGTATTGTAAAAATGTGTTTAAATTGGAATAAAAATCGAACTGTTTTAGCATTTTCTAAAAATTCAATGATTAATGCTGAAAAACAGGATGAAACTGTTTTGAGTGACCCACTCTGTATATCAAAAATGGCTGGATTTATCGAATTAGTTCATAAAACAAAATTTGCTTAAAAATGCATTTTTTTACAAGATGCGCTACATAAGAAAGATCCTCCCATCAAAAAAAAATATTGAGCGCAGCGCCATCTACATATTGACCTATTTAAAATCAATTTATAACTAATACTTTTTTATATACCGAATTATGCAATTTGTTTTAACTTTATTTTAATGTTACATGTGAATAGGTACATGCGTTTTTGCTGTGGTAAATAAGTGTTCATGTGAAAATTATCTCTGAAACTGCATTGTGGCTGCACTCATCTCAAAACTGAATGTTGTAAATCCAGGATTTAAATCTTTTATAGTGTTGCTTGGGATAAATTGTAAAAAAGGTGTTGGACAAAACGTTTGCAACCTAAAATTGCATCAAAAACATCATAGAAGAAGGAATTTTACCTTTCTGACATTCTCTTTCAACATTTTTAAGTGACTAAGTTTGTGGTTTGGTAAATGGACTCAGTTATCACAATCAAAAAATTCAAATTAAAAAAAAGTGAATAAGTTATAATAAGAATACATACAAGTTAAATATGAAAATGTAATTACTTGATTTAAATGTGATTTAATTGGGAGCTAAATAGATGTTTCATATAAACAAAGTGCTGTAAAATTTTGATAAATGCAAAACCATTATTGAAAGAAACTAGTTATCATCAATAGAATGTTTTGTAGTAGCTGGTCTCTTTAAATAATAAACTTGAAAGACTGTGAATTAGTAGTCACTTTTACACTAGAAGTAAAAACAAAAAAAAAGTGTGGTTGAAAATTATTTATGTATTTAATAAAAACATATATTTAACATGTTTTATTAAAATAAAAAACAGGTGTTTTATTTTAGTTTAATAATATTTATAAATTGTGGGTACATTTGATCCGAATCTTGCTTAATACTATAAAATGCATATGCATTTCTATATGGTAATATGGTTAGTATTGGAGTAGAAGCACAAAAGTTGTGATACAAAAATATATTCTTTAAATACAATATTCACTAGATATGCTAATTTAGGTAATTTCCTATTCGAAGCCATACATGTTTCCTATTATAATTTTCATACGTTTATAATTCTCTGAAGATACTGAAATATTTTGCTTGATTACTAAACTTTGGTTGTTATTGTTGTGGTCTGCTGTTAACACTATTGTCCTAAAATATTAAAAAAGCTTGACAAAGGTTTGTCCAACTCTTTTGTCAGCTTTGTTAATCCATGCTACTGTTATTCTGCATGCAGACATTTTTCACTGGAGATTTTCTCTAAGAACTGTATTCAGTTTCAAATTTCGGCCAGTTTTAGGAAAGTACCTACCTCTGTTGTAAAGGCATTTCAAAGCTATCCTTTGTTAGATGTAGCCTACAAATACATGCTAAAATGTATAGAAAACAAATCGCAAGATATATAACAAAATTATTTAAATTAAATAAAAACATAAAAATGAAGTGAATAATACCCACCAACAATTTAAAAAGACCTAAAATAAATAGACTTAGGGGACTGGAGCTCTAAAAAAGGAAGCCATAATTTGTTATGCATCCCCATCTATAAGAAAATTGTTTTTATATCCTCAATTACTATTTAAAATAAACCAAAACAGCACAAAATTGAAAGTGATCTACTTTTCACGGCGTATTCTATGTACATGTGAGATTATTAATAATTTATTAAATTAAAATATTTTAACCTAAAAAATATGGGTATTTTATAATGAAAATGTCATTTAAAAAAAACATTGAGTTTTTTCTTATATTGGTAAGCCACGTTGCCAGATCATTGGGCAACTACTATTTCGAAAAAAATGGCGTCGAAAATGGACTCCAATGTTGCGACCTTCTTAGATATACCTGACTGAACACAGCTTTGTTGTATAAATAGACGATATTCTAATTTTCTCAATTGATGACAATTAAAAGTGCAATAGAACAGATATTCTCATAAAACATTTTAAGATAGAGGCACATTATTCTTTGGGAATGAGAATTGAAAAGAAAGAAGATGATTCAGTTTCTCGAATATCAAAAATGTATAACGGATATACCCTGAAGATATAAAATGAGTAACTATAAAAGTATCTATACTCCCATTGATTCTAATAAAGTTCTTACATCTCATATGTCAGTGACAAAATATGAATAAGAAAGGAAGAAGATGTAGAGAATATTCGACATCGTTAAGTAATCGCTAGTCTATTTTATGCTTCAAATGCAACTGACCTTAATTTAGCACATATAGGTATTATTGCAGCAATTTAGATAAAGTACATAAGCAGAATTAGAAACGTATTATGACGCATTTAAGTTTAGAAAATTACAAGAAATTGGTATTAAAGAAAGATGATAAATATTTAATAGGTTTTTCAGACTGTGACTGGGTCAATGATACAGTCAACCGTTGTCGTGTCACTACGGGCTGTTTTTCGGTTGTCAGATGAAACAGTTTCTTGGAGTTAACTGTTTCTATATTAGATACTGAGTATATGGCATTAAGAAAGAAATAATCTCAAATTCTACGAAGTGTATTACATTATACTCTTAAAATTTGGAGAAAATTAAGTTATTTCACAGATATCTAAACACATAGACAAAAGGCTCGAATTTGTAAGAAATAAGATTGAAAGATTCATCTAAATTAAAGCATAAAAGTTTAAAAAGAACTTGGCAGTTTCTCTAAACAAACTTTAAAAACTTGTACAAAAGAGTTTGGAATAAAGTTTGAATGACAAGGGAATACCTACCTAGAACAACCATAAAGGAGAGGTGGTAGAATATTATGTTTGTCATATTATGTTGTATAGCTGTTTTTGTAATAAAGTTGTGATATTGGCTTTTTGATGATTGTCAATTTAGTTTTAAATAAAGTACAAATTTATATTTCATTACTTTAATTAGGATTATGTATACTACTTTGCTCTACTTTATGAATAAATTTATGTCTCGAACTAAACACATTATGTAGACATAACGTTGAAATAATATAAAACACACTACGACAATCAGAATACAATGTTAATAAATACTAAAAAACCTAATAAGAATATTCGTTTAGAATTTATATGAGTTAGAGTTTGATGATGCGATTTTTATGTTGAGTTTCTTAGAGCTAGCGCTTAAGATCCTGTACTATTATACAGACACAGCCAGTCCTGTTCTGGAGTTCAATTCCGCCGGAAATCTCAATCCAATAGTAGTAAATGTTTAACAACATCCTTCCGTTTTCCTATTCTGCGCTTCTAGTACATTTGATCATTTAATTCAACAATTAAAGGAAAGATCGACCCGAATTTATTATGTCTGCCTGATATCACCGTTTCAATTACATTTTCCTTTGGCAAAGTAGTTCGTTTGGAAACCGAAATGGGTGTGATACTCCTGACAAAGTATGTCGTTGTGACAAAACGATCTTGAAGTTTGCAGTGTATCGAGAGGGATTTAGAATTAGATTGTTGGTAAGTTATTTTGCTAGATCGTTAACGTTGACCTCTGTCGGCTGCTTATGTACTGATTTGCATAAAATGGGCAAATGGATACGTTTATCTCGCTCAATTTAAGTACTTATTTGATTTCTATTTGTTCTGCATTCTGCAGAGTAAGTGTTATGTTAAAGGCACAGAAGATCCAATAGCGATAGAGAAGTAAACAATAAATTAATAAAAATCAATAGCTATAGGAAGATATTAAAATTATTAAGTATTATAATGAGTGAAAAACTAAAAAAACAACTTAGCTGTTTAGTATTGTATCATTTTGGGTCAATAGAATTGTTAAAACATGCGACAGATATTAAAAGTCCAATACTATAGGTATTATTTATTGACTTTATTATCAGTTAAAGGATGTGAGAAAAATAACCTATATCTTACAAAATTTACAGTATAGATATTATTTTAAAAATTAATAAATAACAATATCTTTGTTTAAACTACATCAATCGTGTTATATTTATTATTTTAATTTATTATTTTAATTTATTATTTTAATTTATTATTTTAATTTATTATTTTAATTTATTATTTTAATTTATTATTTTAATTTATTATTTTAATTTATTATTTTTATTTATTATTTTAATTTATTATTTTAATTTATTATTTTAATTTATTATTTTAATTTATTATTTTAATTTATTATTTATTTTATTATTTTAATTTATTATTTTAATTTATTATTTTAATTTATTATTTTAATTTATTATTTTAATTTATTATTTTAATAGAAAACATTTTAGAAGCCAGAATTGTAAAATTTTTAGACTAATTCCAGATTATTTCAAAAAATCCGTATGGCTTTAGAGAGGGTAAATCAACGGAAGATGGTATATGTGCTTTAACTAAATCCATTTATGAAGCTATAGATTCAAAAACACCAGCATTATGCATATTCGTGCACCTCTCAAAAGGTTTTGACACGATATCGCATAATATATTACTCCAAAAACAAATGTTATGGATTTAGGGGAAGAATTTTTTGACTTATAGAAAGTTATTTGAATGATCAAAATGAACAGGTTTATCTTCATGGTGCCACGAGCGATATGATAGCTGTAACCTTTGGTGTTCCGCAAGGCACCGTTCTTGGACCTTTATTATTCACTATATATAATAATAATAATAATAATAATAATAATATTAATAATAATACTCTCCCTAATTCACCCCCTTACGAGTGAATTTTAACCCCAAAAGCTGAGCTTGTCCGGGGAAAGGGACGGCTATTATTATTATTTGCCGTGGCGCTCCGGGGCGACTTAAAGATGATTGATGGTGCCATTTGACTTACAGGTGAGGAAAACCCGGAAAACCTCACCCACCATCATCGAGACGGTAATGTATGGCGAATTTTTTTAATCTGCATGTCATATCAACAGAAATTGAATTTCTATTAATACGCCACACATCAAATCCTAAACCGAACCATGCAATTTAATTAAAAATCCACATGGTCTGGTCTGGGATTCGAAACCCAGCAGTCTCAGACTCATAAACTTGCCTATAAATGAATATAAGCGCGATAGACCGCTACACCACCGTGTAAACAGTTTATTGACAATGAACATAAAAGGTGCCATTACGAGCTTTGCTGATGACACCGCAATATTTTATAAAGGAGACACTTGGGAAAACCTAAAAGTTATGGTAGAAGCTGACTTTTCTATTATCAAAAGGTGGCTTGCATATAACAAACTCACTCTGAATGTAGAGAAAACTAGTTACGTGCCGTTTACTTCCTATTCAAGTAACTTGTCTGACCTCGGAAATTTGATAATCAACCAAACAACGCAGATTCCTGAATCAGGGCACATTAAATACTTAGGAATTGTAATCGATAAACATCTGCGCTGGGATTTGCATATAAATCATCTTGCTAAAAAGATAAGATGTCTTATTAGTAAATTCAAATTTTTAAGGGAATACCTGGATATACCTTATTAAAAAACTGTGTACTGTAATGAAGTCAATTTTCATTACTATATTTCGGCCTATTCCGGATATAAATTTCAATTTTTATTTTTTTATTTTATTTTAACTTCATGGGTAGACCCTGTATATCAAATTTTGTTTCATTTAAATTCGCGTATTATACCTGAGTAACGAAAGCGCGCGCGCTTCGCGCACATCGAGTGGGGAGCTAGCCTGCTTGGGCATAGAGACTGGAATTCAGAATTCGGTATGAAAATTCATTCAATTGACTTTACTGATTCGACTAGCATCTGCTGATTTTGCTCCGATATACGCCGCTGAAAATTATCGCCGAGTCCGTATACACCGAATTTGTTTACATTTTTTTTGTCGACGGTTCTTGAGTTAAAACGTTCGAATACCGGTTTCATTTGAAATAATTATTCCGTTTTCGATTTTATTTAATAGAAATAATAATTGATTTCAGATTTTCGTTAAAAATATTTTGATTTACAGATAAATTATTTAGTTTTGATTTTATTTAGAAACATTGGAAATTAGTTTTGGTTATTAGGAAATAGAAACTTTGTTTCTATTTTATTAATTAATTTTATTACGACCGTGAATTGTGTTTCCATTTTACAGTAATAGTAAACCTAATTTCAAATTAAATTCCGTATACAGTTGATTAGTTAATTTTCATTGCGACCGTGGATTTTGTTCCTAATTTTTTTTAAGTAATAATAAATTTAAATTTAAATTAAATTCCGTACATAGTTAATTACTTAACTTTTACTACGACCGTAAATTTTGTTTCTATTTATTCACAATCTGGTTTAACTTTTTTTTATTTATGTTTCTTTACTTGGGAATAGAATTAGTTCGAAAGTTGAAAAGTTGAAATAGTATCATTTTTCATGTCGAGTGGACTGGTTGTGGCGAGAAAGCTCACATGGGATTAGATACTATCCCGGTTTTAGAATTTATTTAGATTAACCCCTATCCGTGATTAACATATTAGTGTTTTTCTTATGTTTGAGAGGGCTGGTTTTGGCGAGCACACTCATCATAGGATAAATACTGACCCGGTTTGATATTTTGTTTTGTGTTTGAGTGGGCTGGTTGTGGCGAGTACACTCATCATAGGATTAAATACTAACCCGGATTTTGATTATTTTCTTTTAGTTACCTCCGCGCCGTGATTAAAATGATAGTATCATTTTTATGTTGAGCGTGCTGGTTGTGGCGAGTGCACTCCTCATAGGATTGATACTATCCCGTTTTCTTATCATTTATCTATTCCCCATTCACTAAAACAAGAAGGTTTGTTTCAGTTTCAATACCGACTAGAGAGTAAACCAGATAACTTTTTCTACGACCGTGATATTAATTTTTTTTACGAAACAAAATATTAAACTTTAATCTTTATGCCGATTTAAGAGTTAACTAATTAACTTTTGCTACGACCGCCATTATTTGTTTTTGGTTTCGTTTTGGCTCAACCACCGATCCGACAAATTTATTAATTAGATACTATTGCCACCGAGCATCTTTTCTTCTAATTTTAATTCTACCGTCTGATTGAGACTAATCATTACTGGCCGATCTGTTTGTTTTTATTTTGTTCAGGGTTTTAAAATTACGAGCGGGGGTGGGCGTTGAAATAATACTTAAATTTTTTTTATTGTAAATAGTT
Organism: Psylliodes chrysocephalus; assembly: GCA_927349885.1. Taxonomy (NCBI): domain Eukaryota; kingdom Metazoa; phylum Arthropoda; class Insecta; order Coleoptera; family Chrysomelidae; genus Psylliodes; species Psylliodes chrysocephalus. Next base: position 38,029,916 of record OV651817.1, read on the forward strand.
AAAAATTCAATATATGTGTCAACGTTACCTTGACTGTTACTGGTTACTGAACCCTAATTTACTTCCCCCTTTATTTCAGCTGTGAGAAATTCTTTATCACCACAAGCAACGATTAAAGCCCGTTACTTGTGGTTACTTATTACCTGTGTCTGAGTGATCAACGACCCCTGGAATTTTTCATCTCCATCTGTGCTGCCCGAGTACTTTCGACGCCGTTTCGAAAGTTTGTGGAGTAAACCACACATCAAATCTGGCGCCCGAGAGCCGTCCCGTCAACAGGCGTCATTTGTAAGTAATCGTTTTCTCTGAGGCGAGAAAACCCCTTACAGTACTATACCTTGGTTCAATCTCAGTTAATATATGGTATACTAGGATGGGGAGGAGTTTACGACATCCACCTTGAAAAAATTTGCATTTTGCAAAAATAGATTATAAAACTGATTTATTACAAAAACCTACATACTAAAGTGATTTGGTTTATAAATATAGTCAAATCCTTGATATAAGGCAACTTTTCTGCCAACGTATACTTGTAGCTATAGCTATCTATAAAAATAAAATAGAAATGTTGGAAATAGACGATATTTATAATATACGAAGACGAAATCAAAATTTTAATGTACCAAAATGTAATAAGAATATTAAACAACGAAGTATACATTTTATAGGCCCTAAATTATATAATATCTCACCAAATGATTTAAAAAGTATTAACAAATTTTACTCTTTTAAAAATAAAGTCAAACTGTGGATATTAAAAACTGATAGAACTGTATTTAGCAATATAGTTAATAACGATTAAATAAAAAAGATATATATGTTTTTGAATTCACTTACTTACTTATTTTTGTAACAACTCAAAATAATTGTAAAAATAAAAAAAAAATACAAAAAAGAAAATATAAAAAAGAAAAAAATCAAAACAAAAAATATATACCCATAGATTTTTTATATTGATTTTTCATATTGATTTTTCATATTTTTCTTTTTTTTTATTTTTTTATTTTTTTATATTATCTTGTACCATTATTACCAATATATCACATACAAGCTGTATAGGCCTCGTCCTACACAGCTTCTGTGATTATTCATGTTTAATTATTGTAATTTTTCCTGTTTATATATTTATGTTATATTGATGTTAAATAAACTTTATTATTATTATTAATCTTAAGATCAACGTGTCAACTTAATATTCGTTTTTCAAAGATCCAGCTCAGTTATACCATTATATTTAGATAACATAGTAGAACAACTTTCTGGACGTTTTATTGGAGGCAATTCTCTCGCGACATCTGTTAGAACAAGTACAGAATTTCATAAAAATGGCCCGAACGCTAGCGCTTCCTTGATCATTGAGTATAGAATTCTACATACAAAAGTTTTCTTAATTTTTAAATTCATTTAAATATATTGTCAAATTCAAATTAATATTGTTTATATTCTCCAAAATTATGATAAATCGTAAATAAATATTCATCAAATATAATAAAACTTGTATATCTCATTTTTGAAACAAATATTAGTAAATAGAGAAATTACGTTTGTTATTCAGTTTCGGCAACCGTTCGATGACTCGGTAGAAGACGACAAAATTATCAAAGACAGGACTTGGACATTTACCATCTACTGATACTGTCCATTGTCCTCAAAGATAATTTGCATTGATCTAAATACAATGGTTATACCTACGTCATTTTATCGTAGATATTCAGTAGTTATTAGTCTAGTAATGTAGTGATTGCAGAATACAATCGTATTTTTATTAATTTACCAATTTAATTCCCGGAAGTTTAAAAATAAATAAATTAAGGTATACAGTTTTATCTCTTAACATACAAAATCAAAATCTGAAACTAAGATTTTAGTAAAATTCAAAACAACAGAGAATATGCCACCATCGCACCATTTTCTTCATCTAATGAGCAAATGAGTGATCAATAACGAGTTGGTAAGTCAATATTTTTTCAGCTTCCACAAATATTGCCAATAACTAATTCAGATATTTAAATTTACATTATAAAACAATTTTTAATAAAAACAGTGAGAAAATTGACAAATAGGAGCAGATTCTGGCAACAGTACCAATCTGACAATGAGTTTTAGATTGTCAGCAATGAGAAAACTAGATAAATATATAAATATTTAATTATATACGACGTCATAAATAAAAATTAAGTTCTGATTGACTTGCGGTTTTGATTTTCTTGAATAATTACTTCTAACTTAGAACCCTATTGATTTTCAGAATTTTTGGTTCATCCTAACTACTTTAATAACAATTTTCTTAAAATCCGCCTATGCATTCCTTATGTGACAATTTTAGGAATTCCAATTATTTCTAAAGTCAAAATTCCTAACATTCTTCACATTCCATAAATTTCAAACATTCTCTAACGACCTGTCAAACAACAGCTGTTGATAGTAAAGGCGAAATTTCTAAGGCAGGTTGCGACCTTCATACTTGCAACCATATAGTCATTTTGGAGGCTATTTTTATTCGAAATTAGTCACCAAACCTGCCAATTTATAAAAAATATATAAGCAGTTTCTTAAAAATTACTTTTTATGATGGTGCTATTAAGCGTACTACTATTTCGCCCCTAGCCACAAAAACAAATTTACTGGTTCTCTGTCGCAACCCCATAAACTAATTAACCGGCCATTTTATTTGGCAAAAATTAAAATAATGCTTGGCTGTGCCTGTAAAGTATGAAGATGTCAACTGTGATATGTGAATGACTCTTAAATGTCAAATTATTTAAAAATGTATACTTCTTTTGATATTTATAGCAAATATTAAATATCAACTCGGGCTTTCCATAAATAAAGGTACAGCAAAACAGTAAATATAATTCCAAAGCACTTTCTTATTATATAAAAGAGAGGTAGGATATAATGCCCATTTTAAATTTGGATCATTTAGGACACCGAGGTATATTTTTTATTTTAATTATACAGTTGTCATTTATTTGTATGTTGAAAGAAGGCTTTTGTAAATTACATTGCTCTCTATGGATCTACTTTTACACAAAAATAGTTTTGTGGCTATAAGTTGCTATAACCTATCTTCGCAAGACTATTAATAATTTAAACATAGTAAGTGGTATTAATATAACATCAAGTAATTTTTTAAAATAAAGTACATGATCTCAAAACAAATAATCTGTAATAAATGCGGATAAAACGAGGAGTAAAACAACAATAAATTAAACTTAAAAAGGGCAGGTTTAAAGAGTACTATCACAAGAAAGTATATCCGTTCTGCTTATTTATCAAGTATTGTTTGAGATTACTTTTATTACTGTCATTTTTATTTTATAAATTAATATCATTCATGTACTAAACATAATTCTAAACTGAAACCAATTTATTTATTTTAACATAGTTGCAATACTGATCCTTCTGTCCTTTATTAATATAATATAAATAGGGGAAGTAAGAAGCCCAAATATTTTACATGAGTAGGCTTAAGAGGTAAAGGGGCCAATTATTATTGGATAAATTGCTCGAACAAGTTTTTAAACCCTAATCAAAAGGCGATATAGAATGTTTTTAAAAATCAAGGCTTGTGAAAATCATCACATGGTTTAACCTTAGTAATGCCAATGCTTCACAAACCAAAAAATTCAACGTCTTAATACTACTATCGGCTTTCGGTATTTCGTTCCAAGTTAAATCATTTCTCGTTTTTGTTACGCTACGAGTTTACCCTTGTGGGCCTCAGTCTCGATAAGGTGGGAACCACCATTTTAGCGTCTCTCGAATTTCTAAATTAAAATTGTTATAACTTAAAAAAAAAAAATAATTTTTCTTAAAAGAAATTTATAATTTTTTGAGCCAATAATAAAAAGAAACTACAAAATCATTGAATTTTCAGTTCGTTATGATTTTTCCATGTCATATACATCTCCTCTTAATTTCTAACCACCCTAACTCTGTCAGTTTTTATGATAGCAAAAATTGCCAAATATAATTTTTATGTAAAACTTCATGCTTTACAATTTTTATACAAAACTTTTTTTTATAGCACTCACCGTTTTTAAATAACCTTACAAAAATACTTTATTTTCTCGTTTTTCGACATTTGACAAAAATTTTTACATATCGTTTTCAAATACTCTTAAGTGACTTATATCAAAAATTCCTGTATATCCTTGAAAATTTTGATTGAAAGATCTATTTGAATGGTAAAACTTTTTTGATTTTAAAATCAATATATACATTATAATTAAAAGTTTATATTAAAGAAGGGTCGGTTAATTTATAAAAATAAAATTTAGTTAAACTAACAACTTAGTAATAATGTTGTTCTAGTCCTTATTTTCCATTCTAAATCTGCACAAAATTATTAAAACACAGTACACGACAAAATAATCCATTTTCTTAAAAACTAAATAACTTTAGCAAGCAATATAAACACACTAGAAGTCGTTGAGAATAAATTAATAATATTTTCTATTTGTCAACGAAATAAGAAATGCATAAGAAACGCATGTGCAACCAACAATACAATAATATTGGTTGCGTAATGTTTTGCCAAACACATAATTTTAAAAATATTCTGTTTAAAATTAGAAAAATATTGTATGTAACAAGTTACGAAATGCCTTAGTTTATGTAAATTGTAAACATTTTGTGCAGAAGAAAGTATTAACTGGAGCTAAAAAGTATTAGTCAACTCATTACATATAGAACACCTGACATATTATGTGCCTATACTTATAAATATTGACTTCAAAATGAAATTGAATTTCTCTTTTCATTCGCTAAAACTGAGAGGAAGCAAGTTCTATTTCTTTGAGAGAGTAAAAATGTTTTATCTACCTAAAGTAAATAAAATCTGTCCCCCTATCATTCAATTCGGCACCATCGAATCGATTTAAGTAACAAAAAACATTTCCCGACTCACGCTTTTCTCGACCACAGCGACAGTGTTGCCGGGTAAAGGATAATTTCCCTAATAGTTCTAAAAATATAGGTACAGCTAAAATTAGCCTAAAGTGATGAAAAATTTAATTTTTTCACGATATGATTGCAATAAGCGCCAAAAAGAAAATTTGTGTTTATATTTGTGAAAGTCTAACTTTTTAAAGCTTTAGATTTTGACGATGACATAATGTAAATAATTTTAGACGTGGTTTTTAATAAGACTGTAATTGTCTTCATAGCTGTTATATCATTTATAACTACAGTCTGTTTCATTAATAAAAGTACAGAATCGTTTAATGCAAATAGCATTGCGTTAGAAGATAGGGAGACGCTATAAGCATATTTATATTTTTCAAATATTCAAAACAGTATGACTGGGCGTGGCATATGGCTACTCAATATGGCCGATCCACCAGATACAGACTAATTTGAATGCAACCCAAACCTACATTTTTCTTTTTTTAGGAAATGTAAGTTATGTATTTATTAAAAAATAAAATATTATATAAAACGGATGATTATAAGGTTATGTAATAAGTAATTCTCAGTAATGGAATTAAAATAAATAAGTTTAAAAGAATAAAACATATGTGCCTGAAATATTTTATGTTACAGTATTTTATAGAATAATTATAAAGTCTATAAATTTCATTTGATATATCATGGTTTAACTTAACTGTTATGTTAAACTGATCGTAAGTGATGTATCACAAAATAATCAAAGGTATAGGTATAGGTACTAATAGAAAATATAATATGGAAATATCGAATATCAAAATGATATTGTTAATGTAAAAATGTCATTTTAATATTCGTTTATAAGTAATTTAAACTTCGTTTAACACAATTGAATCGTCGGTAACGCATCCATAGAAGAATACTGCAAAAAAGTTTTAAATTTTTTTATCTATTAACATAAATATTTGTAGGTGTTTCTGGTCTACACACAAATAAGCCTTGTTTTAAGAGAACATATACAATATAGCCAGCAATATAAATGTTATAACATATCCCGATAGGATTGGGTTTGGTAAATAATTAGAACATCATGTTCACTATCGTCTAGAACACTACCGGAACTTTCTGATAAGCCAAAAGCTCTATAGTCTCTTAAAGATTTGTGATTTGAACAGAACATCTTGAAATTCGAAGTTGTTCTAGAGGAATATAATTTCCACGAAAACTTTCACGTACTTCGACATGTACCTACTAATATTTTTTGTAAGCTACTGAATATTTTTAAACATAGGAGAACTGATTTCTCTTAAGATTTTTATGAAAAATATTATACGTCAACGTGTAAACAGTATTTTTAAAGTCAATGAGAATTTAAATTCTTAGAATTGTAATTTTCTCGAAATAAACCAAAAGAAACGGTCAATTAGTTTTCACTGGCTTTAAAAATACTGTTTTTACGAAGACGTATGATATTTCTCATGAAAATCATGAGAGAAGTCACTTTCTTTCGAGTTTGAAAACAACCTTCCAGAAATTCCCGGATGGTGGGGTTATTGTTGTGGCGTCAATGTGAGCGAATACAATCAAAGAATAGTTTTATGTCGTTTTGATATATTTGGCACATTGATAAAAATTGAACTGTAGTCGGTATTTAAAATTAAAATGCCACCTATGTATGTTTCTAAGGGACAATTCCACCGTTGGGTTAAACGAAGATTAAAATGACATTTTTAAATTAACAATGTTCGTTAAGTAATTTAAACTTCGTTTAACACAACGGTGGAATCTGCCCTAAGGCACTAATATACTTATCCATTATCATTTATGACCTAAATCAACTTTTTTCTTAGGTTAGAAAATGATTTTCCATTCGAAGTAATACAAGACGTCATTTTAAATGTCTTTCTCTTAATGTTAACAAATACGTAACACGATGAGTTTAATGAAACGTATGTCTCGAATTAGCACGGTTGCAAATTGGCGCCAACGGATCGACAGTACATTTTTTAAATATTAACACAAGTTTTATGAAATAATTAGGGTAAAAACAACATCGTGTTTTTTGCGGTTTAGCTTTAAAATACTATAAAAAAACGGTGAAAAGTCCATAACTTTTAAATATTTGTTAAATACCACTTATTAAAATATTATGCATTAAAAGTAAAACAAACTGTAGACTGTTCACCATTCTTTGCCGTACTTTAAATTCATTTTTAGAAATAGTTTGTAACATGATACTTGATATTTTATCTATTTGTTATAATGTGTTCAAGCTCAATTTATTGGGCGTGGATTAGGTTATTAAATAATTCGAATAACTTTGGAAAAGAGGTTGGGAACCACTATATTTAAAACTTACTATACTTGACTTTACATTAGTGATAAAAATATAGAAAATCACTTATCACTAACAAATTATATTTAAACCAAGTTTTAGATAAGGTAGTAGCAAATTCTAATTCACATAGTTTTACTAAATTCAAATTTAGATGATTTATTTAAATGCACTTATCTTTGTTAACAGGAGGTAATATAAGGAATGTTTTTGCAGGTTATATCTTCAGGCAACTTCAAAGAGATTCGGTATCCTTATACGTAATTCTGCGACTTGAACGATCTCTTGGTATTTGGTATTCTAACTTATCTCAAAACGTGTAGATCTTCTAAAGATGAACCAAATCACGGTCTTCAGATTGTACCAAACTTCTAGGTATTAAAACCATAAAACTTCTAGATATAAATTCACATAAACTGTCTAGATATAGATCCAAATAAACCATCTAAATATAAATCTACATAAACCGTCTAGATATAGCTAATGCTAAAAAGAAGAGGTTAAAATGTTAAGACAGGAAATAGGAAATTGGAACAGGATTTAGATAAAATGCTTTTAACTAATAAATGAACAATTTAAAACAATTAAGTGAATAATTTCACAGAGACTACAATTAATATGAAAAGGAAAAATCTTATTTAACATATTTAAACATAGTAAAGCATAATACCTTATTCCAAAAAAAAAATAATATATAAATTATCCATGTGTGTTACTCATTGTTAATTGGTATTGAGGTTATGTCGGAACTTGACAATTTATTTAAAAAATCCTTGTATAAAACATATATATTTAACAATATATTATTATTAAAACTTACCATATAAAATCAGACGGAATTTACGATAGATATAAATTATTTAGTACATCGGATGACCAAGATATATTAAAAATTAAAATCAACTTCGTTGACAAATTCAAATCAAATGAAATACGAACTTTTGACACAAGGGATAAACGACTAATGACATTTAAGTAGAGATGATTGTGTCAAAATAACGAATAACGGTTCCAACTCTTTAAAAATATTATCGATCAGAGCTATAATTTTTGTAATAAAAAGTCGCCGTCACTTGTCATTGACAACGCGTTGAACTTGGACTTGAGAAAATTTCTATACCTTCATAACTTTTTTAAAGACAAATGGTATTTATAATGAAACTAAAGCAAATTTCTAGGATTGAGGATATCAAAGAGATTATTTTAATCCAATTTGTTGCACCGGCTTTAGCAAATTCTCTTATTTTTAATTTATCTCAAAGCACAATTAATATTCCAATTTTGCAAATACCTCCCTGCACATTGTTTACTATGTTGTATAGTTGTGGAATGTTATTTCAGATATTTTTTTTATAGAAATATTTGTTAGGTTGCTACAAATACGTTGAGCATAAGCAAACATCGTTTAAGTTTTAATATGTACAATATATTTAGTTTAAAAATACATAAAAATGGAAAAAAAAACGTTGACTGAAACCACGATTAGCTGTTTGAAGGATTTGTGAATACAATATGGCGGAAGGTAACTTGTTTTAGACCACGTGAGAGCGTCTCTCTACCTTCTAACTCCATGGTAGAAAACACATTTTTACCTACCTATGTATGCTTGGCAACGAACTCAGCAGTTCGTTACAGCTGTGGACCATGTAGCCTTTCTCATCATGTAGCCTTTCTTTATTGTGGATTACATTTACACATTGGTTCGAGTACGTTGACTGTTTTGATCTTTTTCAGTAGGCTTCATGAACTAGGGTGTAGCTTTCTTGGTTTTTCTTTTCCAAGTGTAAGAAATCTCAGTATCCCCAGTAGAACAATACGGATAATGCAGTTTTTCACTGTTCCTGAAATAAACGGCTCAAGTTCTCTTTGGCCAGGTAGATGTTAGGCATATGTTTGTTGAGCCTACTATTCCCTGTTAATAGGCATACGATTACTTAAATATTTTTCGTATTCTGGATTAGTAAGTGCTATGTGAGTTTTGGCGATGAACCCTTTATAAACTTTCTTGGCCTGTTACTGTATTGGTAAATTGTAAATTTTGTTTTAAGACGTAAACTATTAAGGTTTTGTGAAGAATTACTTTTAGTTCCTCCTCTTTGCACCACTCGTCAATGTATAAAGAGACTTGTGTGCGCTCTGGTATTTTACTTATAAACTTACCTCTCAGGGTAATCGCCAGTTCATTGGCATATCATGATAAGTAAGAGTATACCAAGCTTTTATAATTTTCTGGGTACATGCCTGGGTAAATGCCAGGGTAGGTACATACCTGTTAAATAGTAAAAAAAACAAGAGTTGAATATTTTTTATCAAAATAAAATCATTTTAAAAAATATAAACAAATCTGGATAACTAAAACTGGCAACCTCTCATTCAGGATAAAGACAGCTAAGCAGAGCAGAAGAAACTTTACGCTTCTCTCGAATTTCTTACGCGGTCTGTTCCGGTTCAACTCGTTTCCAATTAGAAGAGTGTTTCCCATCCGCCGGTACCTCCAACCTTGAGTCCATCCATTTCATATCAAAATGCTGCCGTGGCAGGTGTATTCGGCGTGAAAAAGAAGGGAGACTTAAATTTGATGTATGTTCAATCAAATGGCCGAGGGGTGAGCGGTTGAAAGCATTTTGCTTGACCAAATATCGTTTAGTCAATGGGGAAAATCGACGATTGTGAGGATGGGCTATTAAGCGTTTTATTTTTCTGGTTATAATGATGTAGTTTGAGGGCAGTGACCTACTTGAATATGTTTCACAACCTATCGGTTAAAAATATCCGTTTTCGGTTAGAAAAATAGTAATAAGAAAACTCTTCATTTTATTTTTGATATCATTTACTGATATCTGTAAGACTATGAAGACTAGAGAGATAGAGACAAATTGCTATATTATAAACTCGATGTTAATTGAACTTTTAGAATTCTCTGAAGGGTAGCTGGTCCAAGTTTTACGTGAAATCCATATATTTCGTTTAGTTCACGTTAGAAATAGAAAAATATTATAGGATAAGTCTTTAATTTTGGTAAAATGGAAATAGATGACGGGGAAGGTTCACCTTCCCCACCCCCACCTAAACCTCCAGATATTCATATTGTAAGCCCCAAATTGGTTAAGCAAAACATATTTAAAAATTAAACAAATTTTTCCCAGACTATAGGTAACATCAACAGTGACAAGATAAGTCAGACAAATTCTTTAATTCCCAACCCATTGAATGGAGCAGCAATTAAAAATGACATATTTTATTTACAGAGTTATTCAGTAATGTCATCCTTCCTAATACAAATCAACAGGCAGTTAAAATTAGGTGCAATAATTTAAATTTTAATCTGGTGTCACTTTACGTCCCCCCTAAGACAAAAATTTCCGTATCTCAGTGGGAAAAATTTTTAAAATCATATTCCAAACCTACTATAATAGTAGGGGACTTTAATTGTCATCACCTCGCTTTTGGTGGTCCCAATACAGATTCTTATGGCAAAAACCTTTTAGAAGCTTTAGATAATTGTAGCTTATTATATTTAAATGATGGCTCTCCTACATTCATTGGTCATTCATGCCAATATAAGTCAGCTATAGACTTAACAATTTGTTCTCCAGATATTTCACATCTATTAAATTGGTCAACGCTAAATGATTTATATGGTTCAGATCATCTTCCAACAATTGTTAATATAAATCTAAGCCCTAAAATTACTTACTCATACTCAAATCGCAAGTGGAATCTTAGTAAAGCGGATTGGAATTCGTTTTATTTAGAAGCGTTGAAACAATTCTCAGAAACGGAAATTAATGAATATAGTCAATTTATGGAAAAATTAGAAAATAAAATAAAACTAACCATACCTAAATATAGATCAATACCCAAAAAACAAGCATTGGTGGAATAAAAACTGTAAACGTGTAGTAGATTCAAGAAAGACTAGTTTTCAAAATTATTTAAATAATCCTAATTTAAATAACTTTTAGAGTATAAAAGAAACGATGCGGTTGCGAAAAGGATACTCAAACAAACAAAAAGGGATAGCTGGAAACAATATTGCTTGAGTCTTAACAAATCTACTTCAGTGAAAGATATTTGGAAAAAAGTAAATAAATACAAAAATAGGAAAATAAATAATACCGTACAAATAGACATAAATGAATCGACCTGGTTAACAGAATTCCATAATAACTTGACTCCTCTATATGTTCATAGGACTCCATCATAAGAAAATATTGCAAAACAAACAGTGACCGATTATTTAAACCAACCCTTTTCTTATCATGAAATTTGTCTTGCCCTCAAAAATCCAATAAATACAGCACCGGGTCACGATACAATACACTATGTTATGCTGAATAAATTACCAAAGAATGCAAAATTATCTCTTCTCAACATATTTAATAATATATGGACAAGAAAAATAACAATTCCTAAAGAATGGTACGAATACATTATTATCCCTTTACTAAAACCTGGGAAAAGATCAGATCAAGCTGATTCATATAGACCAATTGCTCTTGCTTCTTGTATATTTAAGACGTATGAAAAAATGATAAAACTCAGACTGGAATATTATTTAGAAAATAACAACTTACTTTCATCTACTCAATTTGGATTTCGCAAAAATATTTCAACTCAGGATAGTATAGCAAACATAGTAACAGATATTCAACTATGCTTATCAAAAAATAAATCTACAAGCGCTTTATTTCTAGACATAAAAGGTGCTTATGACAATGTAAATTTAAATATTTTATGTGAAAAATTATGTTAGGAATCCCCATAACTATTTTAAATCATATATATCATTTGTATAACAATAGGAAATTATTTTTAAAAGTAAACGGTGAATTATCTTGTCCACGAGAATCGGGCCTTGGGATCCCTCAAGGAAGTATTTTAAGCCCTTTACTTTATAATATTTACACGTTTGATATAGAAAATTGTATTCCACGATCTACAAATATTCTTCAATACGCAGATGATGTAGTGATCTACACAAGCCACAAACAAATTAATTATTGCCATGATCAACTATTCAAATCTATTGAGAAAATTCATAGTTGGAGTCATAAAAACGGTTTAACAATATCTGAATCGAAGTTGGCTGTAGTTACTTATACGCGCAGAAGGTATAACCATCCAAATTATATAAAGTTACATAAATATAACCTAACTTATAAATCCTCTTTTAAATTTTTAGGCATTATTATAGACAGTAAATTAAACTGGAAGGAACATATAAATTATATTCAGAAAAGAACCCAAAATGCTGTAAATATAATAAAAACTTTTACTTGTCATAATTGGGGCTCTGACCCAAATGTTAGTCCAATGTTTTATAGAATGCTGGTTTGTCCAATTATAGATTATGGTTCAATTTTTTATAACACAGCAGCAAACTCACATCTTCAGAAAATTGAACAAATTAAAAATAAATTCCTAAGACTCTGCGTAGGATTCTTACCAATCACTCCTATAAATGTTATGGAAGTCGAAACATGTGAAAGTCCATTGGATCTAAAAAGGACATTTCTGAGCGATAAATTTGTATTGTTATCCCGATCAAAACATTACACAGTAATCAATAAATTAAGCAGATTAACTACTCTATGCTTAACTTCATCCTTTTGGAAAAAGAAAAAACTGCCATTATAAGTTGACAGTTTTATTTCTACTTCAGATGTCAGTAATGATCTACCAGTTTCAAATGGCGTACCGCTGTGGTCCAATCCATATATGTCTCTTATTATGCCAGTTAATAGTTATATTAATAATAAATTCGACGTTGATAACCCTTTACTAATAAAGACAAATTTTTATGAAGAATTAAATACAAAATGGAAACATTATGAAATACTTTACACTGATGGTTCTAAATTAAATAATCAAGTAGGTTACGCTTTATATTATCCCAATAAAGAGATTCAAATTTTAAAACGTTTGCCAAATTGTATGTCAGTTTAAAGTGCAGAAATATTAGCAATTAGAGAAGCCTTTTCGTTATGCCTAAATCAAGAGGAATTAAATTTTGTTATTTTCACAGACTGCAAAAGTTTAGTTCAAAAGTTTCAAAATTTTAATTTCAATTCTAAAGTTAATTACATAATTCTGGACATTTTAAAACTAAATTTTGAGGCAAGAAGTCAGGATAAACTAATATACATATCTTGGGTCAAAGCCCATATGGGAATACCTAAAACTGCAACAAAACTTAATTATATAAGTAATTTTAAAATACCCCTATCCGATCTAAATACTTGTTTTAAATATAAAAGGGATCAAAATTGGCAAGCAAAATATGTAGAGAAGGAAACAGGTAATTTTTATAAATCTATTCAAACTAATATAAGGGTAAAACCGTGGTTTGATAAGCTGTCAAATAGACCACTAATCCAAACGATTAGCAGAATTAGAACTAATCATGCTTTATACCCTCATTATATGAAGCGAATAGGTCTAATAGATAATGATTTGTGTATTTGTGATGAGATTGCTGATTTACAACATATATTTTTGGATTATATTCTGAATGATTTAGAAATTAACTTATTATACCAAAACTTAATTAACAACAAAATTCAGTTACCTATAAATTTAAAAAATCTACTGACATTTGACAGTATATATAAAATACTCTATAATTTTGTCAAAACACTCAAATTTAAATTGTAATTAGGAAATAGAAATAAAACATGCAAGTAGCGATGCTACCAATTAAAAAATTTGTACACCTGACTAGAAAAAATTGTTAAGAAAAGAAAAAAAAATAAAGACAAGAGAAAAAATAAAAAATAGAAAAAAAAAATAAAAAAAAAATAAAAAAAAACATAAATAAACAAAACATTTAAACCTTATTAGGTTCAGGTTATTTTTAGTTATTAAGGTAGAGCAACTTTAATATAATTTGTGAAATAATAAAGTTTGTTATATGATATTTTTATTTGTTCACCTGTCAATTGACTGGCCTGTTGGTTTATATCCAAAGCCACTAACTTAGTTAAAAAAATATATATATTCTTAGGGGACATTATATTTATTGCTAAATAAAGTCCAGACAATACAGTTGTATTTAATTTTAAATAAGTGTTACATGTATTAATTATTTATTATTTAATATTATCTATATAAAAGTCAATTTAATAATACACATGTTGAAATAGCGAAATTTTCTAATTAGGCATTCCAACAACCCGTCAAACAATACCTAATAGTGGGAAGGTCTCGTATATTTAAGGGGGTAGCGACATAGTCTTGCATCTTAGACGCTATTTTTATTCGAAATATTAGTCGCCAAGCCTGCTAATTTTTTAAAAAATGTACAAGCTGCTTTTTTAAATAATATTTTTATTGTGTTCGACATAAAATATTTAAATGTAATCCATTATTCATGATTTTACGTATTGTAGATAGAATACATCATATTTTGCAACCGTTAGATATACCAAACCTTCCCACTGGCAATTCATTTGTTTGGAATGCCTAATAAGATATGTTAATAGTTTTTGAAAATATTGATATTTTTTGTAATAAACTAGTAAATAAATTATAGTTTAATAGGATACATTAACAACTAAACTTATTAATTAAGTTCATTTTCCATGGAAATAACTTCTTGAGGAACATGTACTGGCATCTGTTTTATTAAAATCAATTCGTCTCTATGGTGTTTTTGTCGTTTTTAAGTACTGGGCAAATACGATAGGACTCATGGTATAAAAAATAAAAGGTAGGATTCAACAGTGTTAAAAATAGGATGGCCACGTGCATGACGTCACACGTAGAGTTTGTATAGGCGCGAATTTAAAAATAATGACGAAGTGTGAGGAAAATATATGCTGTTTACAGAAATTTTATGAATATTAAGGATAATATTTTAGGAATTACATGAAATATCTGTAGATATTATTATGGGATAGTTAAGGAAAGAACTATGAAGGAACATAAATGCAAATAAATATATAAAAAAAAGTATTTATTTGAACAGTTTTTTTCTTTTTTAATAATTTATTTTGGTTATACAAATTCGACTTCTAAAGAATGGGATAATGAAAAGGGTATCTTCGCAACTCGATATGCATCTGGATATGCCGGAAATTTTTACCTGATTAATCATTTACCTGCATTATATTACCCAATTAAATTAAAATAAGTTTTAAAAAATATGTTTTTTCATATAATATAATGCAAAGCATAAAAAAATCTACGAAATACAAATAACAGCTACATAACATATTGTGAGTGCATAAACAAAATTAAAATAAAATGTTACTGCAATTTTTCTGGACATAGTCGCTGACAGTGTTTTTAATTCATTCATCAAGTACAAGTCGAAATTTTCTTTTTTTTTGCGACATTTTAATTTCACTTTTGCTTATATTGCTTACATTGCGTAACTTACAATTCGCTAATAACAACATTTTTTGATGGTTAATGCAATTTTATTTAATTAAAAAAAAAATTTTTTCTAATATATTTTCAATTGAAAAAATTTATTAATTACAAGACTTTTTCCAATGAAATTGCTATTAAAACACATTTTTTTCGCACTAGTACGATCGAATTTATTAAGAAATGTTGACCAATCTGTTTTGATATATCGTAGCAATATTCACTTCTTACAACTATGAAGAATACAGTTATTAAGATCTAAAGTTCCTTTATAAATTCGTACATAAATCTATTAATTCTCCAAATTTTGTTTGTCATAGAATTCCCCTGGAATAATTACTTCGTTTTTGCTCTCCATTATTTCCTTATTTCTATACTGTCTATCAGTGGGTAAAGTTAAAATTTAATACTTTAATTATCTGTTGTTCCGCCGCTGGTGTTCTCTCTTTAAAATGTTTTCAGGAAAAACAGCATTCGTCGGTATTTATCCGACATGACCTCGGGTGCCACTTGAACTTTACCGGTAACTTAGTATATTTACGAACTTTTCACAATAACATTTAAAAAGTTAAACAATGCGGCTTGTTAAGGAAACTTCTCCATACCATCTGCATTCCAAAATAAACAAAACGGTGTTTTGTTTTTAATCTTGTTTTACCTTACCTTATCTTAGAGATCACTTTTATCTTAGAGAATAAAGATGATGCAACAATGGCTCGTTATTGGAATATTTCATAGTTTAGAGGCATGTACGCGGGAGCGGATCCGAAAGAAATATGTTTCGTTGAATAACGTCTAGACGAAAATTTTTAAAAAGCATGTAGGATTTATTAAACTAATGGCATACTTTATTGTATTTAATACATTTTAAAGTTTCTATGGTATAGTGCAACACACGAAAAATAATGTAAAGTTTTGTGGAAATTTTTATTATTTTCACATAGCTATCACGACTAATTTTTTAACAAGTGCGAGCAACAATGAAGTGGACTATCAAATTATGAATGCAAGTACTTTTAAATAAAATTTTATTAGAAAATCCTGAAAACAATTTTTTCAAAGCTCTATTAAATTGATCAAAAATTTAAATCTATGTAATTTTGCTAGTAGTATATCATGATTATCTATAAATTATGTCAAGCTGTTGCCTTTCCTCCTAAACTTGACTTACAGATTCACTGAATAATACCAAGTTTGTATTTATAGATCACCCTGATACAAATCCATGTTGTTCGAGTGCACTGTTTTTAACATCATTGTAAATCTTACAATACATAATTTATTTGAAAACCTTAAATTATTGAAACACCTCTATAATTCTCAATATCTTTCCTAGTGCCTGATTTATATATTGGAGTAATTTTAAATAGTTTTCATTTATATGAAAAGTGCTTGGTTTCAATAATACAATTAAAAATATAAATAAGTAGACTTCTTAACCACTCCTGGCAACCTTTCAAACTATACGGTAGAATTTTATCAACATTTTTTGGTACTAGAAGGACATTTTTATATTTTTAAACAGCATTTTTAAAGCATAAATTCGATCACATCTGGGAATTACGCCCTCTTGATTTCCGGCAACCGTAAGCTCTTTTCTCTCCTCCTGACGAGTGAAGTACTCTGTGAGTGACCGTGATATTAATAGAATACTGAACAACCCCGTTTATTTTTCTAAGGTAGGAAACCGCAAATTATTTATTTTTATTTACAATTAGTTTGGGACACCCGTACGACAAGTGAAAATTTTTTTGATTTATACCCAGAATATTTCATTTTATTTCTTAATGGGAAACCGTTGGCAATCTTTTTTAAGAAGCGCCCAGTATTTATTAATATCATGTAAGTTTCTTTTCTTTTATTTATTCATTCAATTGTATTTGAATCATTCCGTTCCCCGTCCACAACTAATTATTGAACGAAGCCCAACGTTTTTTGTAAAATTAATTCACACACCGTTTTGATCGACTTTGGCAAATCTTGAAATAATCTTTCCTATCACCATGGTCTTTGCTGTCCAAACACCGCGTAAATTCATATCATTCTCACTCGACGAAAATTGCCACTGCCGATCGCTCGAGACCAAGATACAAAGGGTTCCGAAACCATTGTTCCATTTTATAGTAGGTTTTCCTTTTCTGAACTTACAGTGTAGGTGGGTTAACGGTGGTCATAGTAAACTTCATTTTCCGTATACAGGGAGTGTCGTAACTACCCGTTTTATTTTATTTTTATGAACTTCTTAGTTGGTCAACCGTTTGATTAAAAATTAATTACTCCATTTTAATTTATTACCGTTTTTTCGTTTTAATATTTTGACCAGAACATTTAATTTAATTTCGTGTATTTGGGAAAACATACCTTCCATATACCGGGTTGTGCATAATTTCCGATTTATATATTTTTCCGTACTAGTAAAAGGTAATACGAATTTTAATTTCATTCATTTTCCTACATTTTATTACCGTCATATGTTAATAATTTATTTTTAATAAATTTTCTGAATACAGGGAGTCATTAATATTTAATTAGTTTTCATTGGTAATAATTTAGTTTTAATAAATTTTCCGAATACAGGGAGCCATTAATATTTAATTAGTTTTCAGGTGTTATAATTTATTTTTAATAGATTTTCCGAATACAGGAAGCCGTTAATATTTACTTAGTTTTCATTTGTAGTAATTTATTTTTAATAAATTTTTGGAATACAGGGAGCCATTATTATTTAATTAGTTTTCAATTGTAACAATTTATTTTTTAATAAATCTTTCAAATACCTGGAGCCATTATTATTTAACTAGCTTCAATTGTAATAATTTAATTTTAATTATTTTTTTCTGTACCGTAATTACTTTCTTTTAATTTTGTTTAATTATAATCATTCATTTAATTTAATTTTCCGTTTACAGCCGTGCCAAAACCGTGCACTACCACCGTTGTAATTTTTTTTGTAAATATATATTTTATTACCTATTCCTGTGTTTCTCTTATGGCTGGTTCTTAACCGTTCTCTTTCAGGGTACCGTAGGGTAGGAGGTGTAAAGGAGATAAGTGTTTTATTTTTATTTATTCTAGTATAGTGGCTACCTAGCAGTGACAGGCTGGAATTATTTTTACCTCCACTGAGTTTGCCTTAAGTACACTCTGGTGTACTACAGGGTCGCAGAGCAAACTGTGATACCAAAACTGGCGCCTAAGCAACCCCTATTCGGGAATCACCATCATAGCGCCACACAGACTCGCTGATTCACTGTAGGGGAACCAGGAGACTGTCACAGTGTGATGTTTATACTTTCAAATATACCCACAAGTGGTTGGGATAATTATTACGATTTTCTAAATTTGCATAAGAAGGTTAGTTATATAACTAACAATGCGCAAGTAAAATGTAATATTGGTTGCATAATATACAGGGTATCTGTAAAAGGTCTTTACAAAAACATACCACATATTCCTTAGACCAAAATAGGTCGATTTAGGTAAAATTACCCTAGTACAAAGTTGCTTCGTTTGGGCTCCAGAGGGCCTTGAAGTTTAAATTTTTAAATCGTTTTTCCCATATAAATTTAAAACTGCATATGCGATTTTGCTGAAATTTGGTATATTGGTAGTATGTGAAAAAAAAATGGTATTAAAATTTTGTCCGATAATAATACATAGGCATAGAACTTGATTTTTTAAATAATTGCAACTTTAAAAATTCTGCGCCAATGGAAGAAAAGGAGACTCGATTACTCTCATGGTTTTTGCTAAATTTATGTTTAAATAATTCAGAGTGTATAAGTTTTACAAAAATATTTATTTACAACATAATCAAAATAGAGATTTTACAAAAATTGTTCAAAATGTTCACCATTTTCATGCATACAAAGTTTTATACGTCAAAGAAAATTAAAATGTATCCTTTCCATAACTTTTTCATCACCTATAAGATTGTTTATTGCATCTTGAATACGTTGAAAAAGTTGTTTCTCATTTTCTACAGGTTCCTTGTAAACTGTGGATTTCAGATGTCCCCATAAAAAGTAATTAATCGGTGTTAGGTCTGGGGAACGTGGTGGCCAGTTTACAGGTGCGTTATTACCTCTGCCTATCCATTTGTGTGGATATTGTTCATTCAAGTGGTTTTTAACGTTTAAAGAAAAATGTGGTGGAGCTCCATCTTGCATAAACCACATATCTCTCCGAAGTTGGAGAGGTAAATCATCTAACAATTCTGGCAACGTATTTTGTAGAAAATCCAAATAATTTTATCCAGTTAATCTTCGTGGCAGAATGACAGGACCAACAATGAAATTACCAATTATTCCAGCCCACACATTAATTTTGAATTCGTGCTGAAAATGGTTTACCTTTATTGCATGCGGATTTTCAACAGCATAAACATTTTCATTATGGGTATTAGTTATACATCTTCTTGTAAAACCCGCTTCATCGGTAAAGAGAACCTTCTTGACAAAGTTTGGATCTCTTTCTCTTTGCATATTAACAAATCGACAAAAACACAAACGAATTTGAGGATCATGGACTAATAATTCTTGTACTGGCTTTTTATGGTATGGATATAGCAATTGTTCTCTAAACACTTTATGAACGACATCTTTACTTACTCCTAGTTCCCTTCCAATTCGTCTGGTGCTAAATTCTGGATCTTCTTCAACACGTTCTAAAATGTCTTCTTCAACTTCAGGAATCCTTACAAAACGTTCTCTCCCATTATCAACAGTGTTGGAAGCAAACAACCGGTCTCCCGAAGACGTCTCTCAACAGCAGCAAAAGTTGGGTGGCTAGGTACACGACGATTTGGAAACCTTTCAGAGTACACCCTGACACTCTCTCGAGTATTTTCTTTACAAAATCCTAATGTCAGTAACATATCGGTATATTCTGCATTGGTATATTGTACAGCCATATTAATAAACCACGCATTTGTTTTTTAATTATTGAGTCAGATAGAACACTTTCAATCGTTAACCAGTGATTAGGTGTTAAAACTTGACAACAATTTTATTTAGATGAAACTATGGAAACCAACAATAAATGTTTTTTTACGTATTGCAGGCAAATAATTAATATTTCTCAAAAAATCGTACATGGCAAGAATCGAGTATTTTTGTTAAAAGTCTCGATTAGAGGTATTGAAGAAGATATGAAAAAAGTACATTTTTATGTTTTTCATCGTATAAAATTTTGTCCGATAATAATACATAGGCGTAGAACTTGATTTTTTAAATAATTGCACTTTTAAAATTCTACGCTAATGGCAAAAAAGGGGTTTTAGTATGAAATTTGGATTGGGTTCTCATTTGCTACAAAAAAGTACCCTTGATAACACTTGATTTACTCTCATGGTTTTGACAAAATTTGTATTTTAATAATTATTGTTTATGTTCTAAAATTACTAAAATGCATTATTATCAGACAAAATTTTAATACCATTTTTTTTGACACATAAAACTCTACCAATATAACAAATTTCAGCAAAATCGCATATTCCGTTTTAAATTTATATGGGAAAAACGATTTAAAAATTGTAACTTCAAGGCCCTCTGGAGCCCAAACGAAGCAACTTTGTACTAAAATAATTTTACTTAAATCGACTTATTTTGGTCTAAGGAATATGTGGTATGTTTTTGTAAAGACGCTGTATAATTTTATTCAATTTTATAGAAAATTGAGTTAAAATTAGAAGAAAAAAACTTGTATATACCACGTTACGAAATACCGTTTTGTAAATCTAGTAAATATTTGAGGGACTAATGGAGCAAGATCCCGCAAAATTAAGGAATTTTGGGCTTTTTATAAATAACTACTATTTTAACGAAACAGCAAAACAGAACCGGTATGAAATAAAAATGTAACGCTGGACTGTAAATTAACGTTTATTTCGTGCCTACAACATGTCTCTCCTCAATTCATTCGCATTTAAAAATGTGTGGTCGTTAACCAATAATATTTCATGAAACTTTAACATTAGAAATATTAAATTGATTGGCAACTCATTAATCAAGTCGCTTTGACACGTCTTTCGATTAAGAGAATAAATACCTTTGGCACACGCCCCTCAATTACAGTCACATCCCACTTCCTCCACAATGTATTAGCTATGTTTACATCATGCCGAATGCCTTCCGCATTTACCGAGTTTGTTAATCGTAGGTAAAACATCCCGATTAATTTCTCGCTGCAAGTATTTTTGCGTTTTGATTAATTATGCCGGGAGCGGTAGTGTGTGGCCGAATGGAATTATGAGTGCCCATTAGAAATGACGAGTAGCTACGACCCCGGCAACGGTTTGAAGTCGGCATGAATTATGAAGTTCCAGAGGTTATTTGTACGATCGAGTAACGACCGCAGGGCGAGCCATGCATTGTTTTAACTTTCAACATCGACGAGTTCGAGTAATTTTGATGTTGGGTGAGTTAGAGGTATCGGTTCGAATTTATTCGAGTTAAGAGATATAATGTTGCCTTAGGGAAAGTAGATTTTAAATAGGAATAGAAATATAAAAAAATACAAAATTTAATTTTAATTTCAACTAATGGAATAATACAAACAGAAGTAAACTCCAACATTTGTAGTGAATGCAGTACTTACGTTTGGTGATGAAAGATATAAAAAATAACTGCAGAAAATACAGAGACGAGAATATCTAGTTTTAGGTGAGAAAAGCATATTATTATATTGATTATGCACAATAAGTCAAACCTTGGGTCGAAGCCATCATAAAACATACGCTAACACAATTTACCAATCATAGATCATATTTTTCCCACTTGGCTACTATTATTTTTAAAATTTTAAAAAGTGACAATTCTGTCAAAGTAACTGTCAGTTTATTGTTTAGTTATTGATAATAAATATACATTAAAATGAGTTATTCTTGTGTAAAATCGATAAATAATTGCATTTCTATTTGTATTTCATATATACAGGGTCATTCTATATAGGCGGAACACTTGATTTATGGCTTAACTATGACTTGTACAATAATTTGACTTTGATAAAAGTTTTTGTACATTTTATGTACTATTTATTGACATTTACAGATTTCCCGCATACGTATTGATTTTTAAGATATGACGTTATCGGGCAATATTTTAAATGGATCACCCTCTATTTATATTTTTTTTTTGAGTTCGTATGATCTATCTGATTTCATCAATGGTACATTGAGTGTGTCCTAGACTTACGGTCTTATCAATAACAATTAAATTAGATTATACTTTAATAAGACACATTTTAAATGGATCACCCTGTATTTATATATTTGTTTTCGGTTTCCTGGCAATGTCATGATCTTAACGTCAAATTACAGTAAATACAAATATCTTTAGTGTACAGATTAAGTATTTGATTATTATTACTAACAATGGAACTAAGTGAACGTAAAAGAATTACACTGTTGATGATGGTTGGTTTTGGAGATAGAAAGAGAGGTTTACAAGAAGCTGCCGATTTGTTTAATGCTACATTTCTTGACAGAATGCCTCTAATATCTAAGTCGACAGTGTATCGAAATTTACGCAAGTTTAACGAAACAGGTAGTGTCAAAAATATTCCTGGTAGTGAAAGAGGACAGCTACAAATGAGGAGAAATCACTTGATGTACTTCTAAATGTTCATGAAGAACCTAAAACTTCCATAGCAAAACTTGCTTTAAATAATGATATTAGCCAGAGTTCTGTAAGAAGGATACTGATAAAAATTCATTTTCATCCGTATAAAGTTCAATTACATCAAGAATTAAATGAAGATGATCTTGATCGACGAATGCAGTTTTGCCAAGAAATGATGGATCGAATTAATGGGAACAATATTATGAGTAATATTGTGTTTTCTTACGAATTAACGTTTTGTCTAAACGGATTTGTCAATCGGCATAATTGCCGGTATTGGTCTGATCAGAATCCACACTGGATGATAGAAGGTCACACACAAATCCACAAAAGCTAAACGTTTGGGCTGGTATTGTTGGAGGAAGAATAATTGGACCTTTTCTTCTGAGACTAACTTTAAATGGTGATCGCTATTTACAACTTCTGCGAGAACAAATAGTTCAAGAATTAATCCGTATATTTCCCAATCGTGCTAATCATTTACAATTTATTGTCAGAGGAAACATGGTTCTAGCAAGATGGCGTCCCACCTCATTTCGATGTTAGGGTTAGGGAATACCTCAACACAATATTTCCGCAGAGATGGATAGGCCGAAGAGGATATATTGAGTGGCCGGCAAGGTCACCAGATTTAACTCCACTGAATTTTTTTCTTTGGGGTCACTTAAAATCTGTAGTTTATAAAGATCTACCTCAATCTCTGGAAGAACTGGAAGATCGAATCAGAGCGGCCACTCAAGAAATAACTCCTGAATCTGTTCAAAACAGTTTATGATCATTTGTTGATAGATTAGGATATTGCCAGGCAGCCGAGGGCTTTCAGTTTGAACATCTACTTTAAATAAATGTGTCTTATTAAAGTATAATCTAATTTAATTGTTATTATAAGACCGTAAGTCTGCACGAAAAAAAAATTGTAGAACAAATTTCTACAATTATACATTTTTTCTCTACAATATATAGTACATATAGGGGCAGGGACAATTTGTAGTAAAAATTTCCAAATATTTGTAGAGAATGTATTGTAGAGTTATTCTACAATATGTAGTAAAAATATCCATATGTATCACAAGAATTGTTCTACAAATTGTTATAATTTTTGCTATTCATTGTATGAATTTATATTAAAAATGTATTGCGTTTTATCAAAATAAATACGAAAATTTTACACAATAAATAGTAAAAATTCATACAAATTGTAGTAATTTTTAATAAAATTTGTAGTAGTATTCCATAATTATTATAATTATAACCTAGAAAAAATGTTTCTTAATAAAATATTAAATTTATTGTTTTAATATAAAAGACACAAAGTCTTAATTACATTATGTAATAAATAACAGTAATAATAGCGCCCTCAGTTTTATTTGGCTTTTCTGCACCTGAAAAATATGAAATAAAAATTAATACCTATTGAACTGTTCATACCCTTAAAACGGGGATATTTATCACCTTTACACTGATTTGGATATTAAATAAATAAGTCAGATAACTAACAAAAATGAGAAAGTAGGTATGTCACAATTAAGACAAAAAAAAATCATTGAATTTGGTACAACATTCGATCGTTGGGCACAACATTCGATCGTTGACCACAACTGTTTTTTTTTTTTTAAATAATCTACTAAGGTTATTTAAATTAGTTATCTAAAGGTAAATTATTTAGAAACAATAATAAATGTACTTACCACTAACAGAAGTTATTATTAAAATTTTTTCAAACGCATCGGTGCTTATAATATAATAATATGTTATAGGTACTCGTATATGTACCATGCTTTGTTTTGTGAACATGGCGAACGGCTACTGCTATCTGGCCATTTATGATCGACGTCAGAAAACGTTGGCCAATAGCCGAATTCTGTTTTATTTACATGATTTAAAATGTCTACAATATTATAGAATATTTTTGAACAAAATTGAATTTTTTTCATAAGAAGGGATGTAAAGTATTACTATTTTTGGTAGAGAAATTTACTATTTTTTGTAGAGATAATTATTAATATTTGTACAAATTTTTACAGAAGTTGTAGTTATTACGATAATTGTAATAAATTTCTACTTCTACAAACAATAGTAAAATATACTAAACATTGTGGACTTATTTCCTATTTTTGTAGCATTTTATTCGACAATTCAATTGCTACAATAATGAATAGTTTTTAACTATAAATTGTAGTAAAATTTTCTACAAAAAATTTAGGTATTTTTCTACAAGCCTACTACTACAACATTGTAGTAAAATTCTAGTCACATTTTTTTCCGTATGGGACCCTCTTAATGTATCATTGATGAATTTAGAAAGATCATACGAACTCAAAAAAAAAAAAATATAAATACAAGGTGATCCATTTAAAATATTGCCCGATGACGTCATATCTTGAAAACCATTACGTATGCGGGAAATCTGTAAACGTCAATAAATAGTACATAAAATGTACAAAAACTTTCATCTAAGCCAAATTATCGTACACGTCATAGTTAAGCCATAAATCAAGTGTTCCGCCCATATAGAATGACCCTTTATAAATAAATCATAAATTGTAATAAAACTCTAAGAAATATATTTAATTACGAGTATTAAAACTAAAGTTTTAAGTGTCTCGATGCAGCTAAGACTAGGTGTTTGGATTTCATGCTAAAAGTCCCGGTTTCAAATCTAGGACGGAGACTAATAAATTAAGTCAAATATTTATTTTGTTTTTTTTTTTTATTTTATAAATTAGTGCAAGGAATAAATTATTTTTAAAATAGCTATTTTATCTTAATTACCTAATATAATTATTTAAAATTTGTAGATCTTTTTTAGCGGGTCGTAGAAAAAAATAAACTGTACATTTTAAGTGGACTGTCCATATCGCACTCAAACGATTGGGCACTTTGCCTACGGTGTCGTGCTCAAACCTAACTATTGTTGAACAAGCTAGTCTAGCAGTGGGTAGAAGGCGGATAATGGTATTATGACCCTTATTGGAGAGAAGATGCAAAAAAATAAAAGAACAATGCAGCAGTTTTTATGGAACAACGGTTTGTATTGTAAATTTGACTTAAGGAAACAAAAATGGAACCTTATCGACTAGTACGTATATTAATTCCACTTTTTACTCCTAATCTAACATAAATATGTTGTTATAGTACAACCACCAATATAATAATCCATCAATCAGGCAAAGAAAGTTTACATTTACCACATAGCGAGCGCCACTGTGGGTACAAAGAGTGGAGTGATTAAAGATGGACACGGTGCAACGCGTGAGGAAAGGGAGGAGAGGGTTGATTGGTTTTATTACGGGAAGCGCCTATCAATCAAAGTGCCTTCACAATCCCCAACAACTGCCTCCCTCCGCCCCTCGATACATTACCGCCGATACAACACAAACAGAAGCCAATGCGGCGTTGTAGGAGAAAGCCAAAGTGAGGTTGCGAAGACAGGCGCGGTTTTCAGAAAATTCATTTTAGAAGACAACATTTTAATATCTGCTCTTAGATAGGTTAACTTTTCTGCGATTTATTTAAACTGGATAAAACAAAATTTTGACAACCGAAGTACTTATTATATCCTTCATAATTTTAGACTACTCAAACTAAGAAAAATTATACCCATATACGTCCGCAAATTGCCACAAAAATAATTAAAATGATATTCAGCACAACAAATGTTGCTTTAACACATTATCAAATATCAGACAAAATCCAATCAAGGTATTTGAAAATCAAATAAAAAATATCCTATCCTTTGATTTCTTAGATATTTTATTATGGTATGTCAGTGTATCGATAAACATCATAGTCATAGTTTTAAGTTTGGTGTAACAAAGTTAAGAAAATTGATAAGGGATATTAGCAAAATTAGCTTTGAAGAATCATTGTCATTGTTTTTAATGACAATGATATTAATATATTTACTAATATCACCCAATGGATTATTTTTAGTATTTACTCTGGCGCTGATTACTCATCAAACACTAGAGTAATACGAGTTTTTTTTAATGAACGAAAACTAATGTATTTTGCTGCTATTTCTATAGTAGGCCCACGTGCAGATGTGATAATTTATTTAGCTGCTGCAACTTTTTCACTAAATATTCGATGACAAAGTGTTTGTAGATAATTTTCTATCTTGATACCGTATAGTAGGTACTACAGATTTAATGTTAGTTAGTGGCTTGCATCTTGGAAATTACGTTTTAAGCTGCCTGTTCATTCTTATTTGCTTTTTCTAGTGTTGTAGATTTTTCTGTACCAAATATTCTGGACGTTGTATTAGAACCAGTAAAGCAAGTGGTACGCTCAACGGGACGGAGCTTTATGGAAAAACGACCAAAGATATAACAAATTCGTTTGGGAGGAATACGTAGGTTATAGACGGCTACAATTTAAAATTTGTCAGATGTATACAGGATGTCCCACATAAGAGAAAATATACAAAGTTATATTATTTTTATTGGAACACCCTGTTTTTTATTTTAGAATTAAAAACTACATCAAAAATAATGTCAGTTAACTAAAGGTTCCCTATTACTATTATTATTAGTTTTCGATTTATTTGAATTTTTAAGGAAAAAAAGTCTCCCAGAAATTAGCTGTTTACTCTTGTTTGAATAATTTTTAATGAACTAATTTTTTTTCATTTATGTGGGACATTCTGTATACATCTAACAAATTTTAAATTGTAGCCGTCTGTAACCTACGTATTCCTCCCAAACGAATTTTTTATATCTTTGGTCGTTTTTCCATAAAGCTCCGTCCCGTTGAGCGTGAGCCACCCTGTATAATTATGTTCTTTTGTTACTGCGAAACCACAGTTCAGAACCTTTTCTGGGTGTAATAAAAGATTCAACAAATGGGGGTTATGATTGACAACCTGTGTTATTTTTAACAGGTCTGTTATTTTATAAACACACAGAAATTACAACCTGTTCACAAATAACGTGTCTGTTAAAAATAGCATTACTTGTCCATCATAACCCCGAAAATGTATATTTTCCAAAAGTAATTCCAAAAGGTAATTTTCCAAGGTCGAATTTTATCGGATTTTGAATATGTTACAAAGCAATATTTGTTAAGTTGAATACCAATTAAGTTGCTTCTGAAGCAATTTTTCCTTGGTGAAATCATTTTGATCCTAGTGTTATATTTAAAGCATTGGTAAAATAGTTAAAGTAGTAAGACAACATTGAGGGTCAAATAAAAGGCATGTTTAACAACTTCACAAGTGTACAAGTCAAAATGTAGACAAAATAAATAATTTGCCGAATACAAGACTTGCTCTAACAAGAACTCGTTTCATCATTTCTTTTTCAAATAAATACTTCATTTAGCCTACATCATTGTATTAATGATGATATTTACCAACACTTTTTGTCTGTCTCAAATTTCTGATATTTTATTTAACCCTTTTAAAAGTAATGGCCCATTAACAAGTAAGTCTGTTATCCTTCTACAATGATTTGATCAATAGCGTATACCTTTTCGTAACACATTAATTAAAACCATGTGAAATTTGATATGAATATCTCATATTGCCTCGAAAAATTACACAGTAAAACTAAAAAGTCCTTTTGTAACTTACTCTTGAGCTTGTTTTTCCATTTAATATTTGTTTACTTTGAAATCGACTACGTCAAAGGGGTTGCGCTTTTTTACTTTTTGCAGTTGAATTTACGCTTCGATATTTGAATATAATTCACTCTTATAGGTGGAATATTTTCTTTAATATTAATATATTGTACAAAATGTAGTTTATAGGTATTTTTAGAACATTTCAGTGTTTTTAGATTTTCTGTTTTAAAGGAAATAATATGAAGTATGTTGTTTTAGTAATACTTTATTTCATAATAATTGGCTGTTTACCCTAAATAATATTCAATCTAAATATTCTGTGTTAGCTTTTAGGGCTACGAGGATAGGCTAATATTTTTTTATTCGTCTTTCTCCGAATTTTCCTAATCCAGCTCCACTAAAAGTTTTTCAACCGTCACTGGACTACAAATTGATATTTAAAATGCGTAATTGTTCTGGCTCTAGTATTGCCTGACAAAACCGGATTGTGCCAAAATAAATATTTCCATATATAAAAGAAACAGAGCCTTGATTGACGTCTCTAACACATCACCATTTATTTATTGCTAAAAATAAGTTGGAGTAGCATTTACCAAATTATGTGTCTAAAGGTACCATTTCGGAAGGCACGACAGACGACAGACGACAACAGACGCGACAGCAAAGGAGACAGATGCATTTACCTTACGCTTCACACATTTGGGAAGCAAGGAGAGACGATAACCGTAGACGACAATTCGAGGAAACGATCACTGTTGCCGGACCTACTGTTTTTAAGTAGATCCACTGTTTTTGTCTCTGTTCTCCTATTTTAGGTATTTTTCGCCAACTTAAAAAATGTTGTTTTTAATTAAATAAGTTTGCCTCATTCTTCAGCAAATGGTCAAAGAATATTTCCTCTAGAAAAATGTGCTGGAGTAAAAGCAGCTTAAGCTCCATAAAAAATCTTCAAGATAATCATAATGTTTTTATTTAAAATGCAACAACGAATTAATAGGGCATCATAAAAAGAACATGCATGCCAAACAAAACGTATTTGAATTATCTGATTAAGACTGATCTAAAAGAAGTATATACTAAAATTGTTATTATTTGTTTTTATTCTTTGTTTACTTTCTAATTTGGGTAGGAAAATTTTTATTTTTCGTTTCTTATATACTTGTTTTGTTTATTTATTACTACACTGCAAATTATAATTTTTTTTCCCTGTATTAAAATCTACTGTTCAGATCTACGGTTTTTTTTCACCCATACTGTTCCAGCAAATGTTCACTTGGCAACACTACCTAGATCAAAAGAACTTTCCGACTACCATTTCTATGAAATATTTACTAATCACCTCGTAATATTGACATATAAGCGATGACTGAGGATAGTGAGGACTGACAGGCAGCAAACGCTCTACCCTGAGACCGATCTATGTTTCGTCGACTTCTGTCTCTCGGACGTGTCGCGTCTTGTGAAATCTGTTTCATATAATTGCATGTGTTCAGACTTGAAGAGACCGTTCTTGGTCTCCTTTGCCGTCGCCTTCGTTATCGTATATCATCTATCGCGCGTTCCGAAATGGTATCATTAGACATGTCGTCGCCTAGGTACAGTTTCGGATTTAAAAATAACGTGGTATGATGTTTCCTCCTCTTCCTTGATAAGTATATATAAAGTAAAATCATTAGGTAATTCCATCACACCTAGTTGTTTCAGCAAACAGTATTAAGTGGATACTAAGGGCTTGAAACATCTAGTACCTCAGCCGCCATACGTAGGTTTGGTATGAGCTTACAAATTCAGAGTCGTCTTATCTGTTCTCTTGCCAGTGAGTTTGTTATTTAGTGGTTATGTAAATACTGTATTTCAAATAGAGGTACTGCTTATCTCAAACACAGGTTCGCATCCTGTGAAAGATAGTTCTAATCTATCTCTGGTGAGTTCATTAGCATTTTCATTTCTTTGGATATCTGTATGTGTTGGTACCCACGCTAGTTTTACTACTGGTTGTATGTCACAAAATTATTTATTTAAAATATTTTAAAATAGAGACGAATTCATCGGGGAATGCTACTGGTCGGACGGTACTCTTTTTTGGGCCAGAATTTGAAAGACGTAACTATGAAAATTTGTGAAATATTTGTTTATATGATCGTGGTATAAAAAGCTCAAGTAATTCATTCCAGAATAAATTTTATGTAAACATGCATCATTTTATTGTATTTGTGGTATTAAATAAAAGGTTCAAACCAAAATAATCGTTGTATGTATAAATGAATTAACCTAGTAAGCAGGAACCAGATTGCAAGGAAAGATAGAACAAATACAGTTTAGGATTTTAGTAGGTATAAATATTTGAAACCTACGAGAAGGCAGAAAACCATGACGACAGAGCATCAGGTTCAAATACCAATCATTTTTATATAATCAGGTCCATTATTTGTAAAATTTCTAAAACAAAAAGATCCTAAGCTTGTATTTTTCGTAAACGATGGTCCTTTAGCTGATATTTATATAACAAAAAAGGTTTTTATTTTTCTATAAATCCAGTTCCTCCTTTTTATTTAGGGCTTTGAATATTAAAAATCGTGGCATTTGTCAAAAGCGGAACATTTTCGTACTGTGGCGTTGGGCGTACAAGTAAGTCAAAAAGCGTGGAAAATACGTCTAAAGCGTGACGTCTGGCAACCCTAAATAGAACCCGACTTTAAATATATATTTCTTAGTAAGGATCGTCTGGTTGGAAAGCATATTTATAATACTTCTATAATCTCTGTTCTAATTATGTTCTTCCTATATTCCTGCTACTAGCCAAACTTCCGTAGATTTAAATTAATAAATTATAGTTTTTTAATTCAATTTTATGCCCACCCCGCAGCGTTGCGTTAATTGGAAGAATTAAGTTTCGGCAATTTTGTAGATACCAATCTCATTCATCAACCAAGTAGGCATATTACATAAAAACAAAGGAACCCACCCACTTCCTGATTCCCCTTAAAGTGCGGATGTGATAGATGAGGTTTGCGAGTTGACGGGCGAGCCGTAGCAGTGGCCGTGGCTGCGGCGTGTGTTCCACGTGCCTAATGTGTCACGTTCAGGATTTGTGTTAAAGGAAACCGCCGGACTGTCGGACCGATCGAACTGCACCCTGGAGAACACGTTACTCGATGTTATTACAGTTGTTTTGTTTCTGGAGTGAAACGCGCGAAGCCCCTTTTCTCGGAGTTTCCTTTTTCTTTCTGCATTGCCGAGTGGAGATTTATCGGTAGAAAGTTTGGGAAAGGTGTTCTAGAGCTTCGAGGATTTTTACGAGATAAAATGAGTCTTCGAGGTGGAATTCCTACAGGGCGTTTGGGAAATAGTTTGCGAAATAAATCAATTTAACTTGCATCTAATATTCGACTTCTTTACACAGGGCAGGAGTTGAATAAAGCTGAATTAGATTGAGTGGTTGCACTGTCATTTTTACAGCTTTCAAAAAGCCTAGATACCGCTGTGGGTTTTTTTATTAATACAATAAAATGACCTTCTTTTTGCTGGCCGCAATGATAACAATATTCTGCGTTGGCGACAGTAATTTTTAATTTGTATTTTGTGTTCCGTAAAAGGTGAACATTCACACTTTGCACTTTGTTATTAGTTTCTATTGAGTGACAGGAACAATTTTCAGGTTTAAAATAGGAACAATACTTTGTCAAACCTTTTGGTTTGTCTAGTTCTGTTTAGGTATGGTAAATTCTCTAGTTCTTGAAATTTCATTACCATACATTACAATCATCGAACTAAATAAAATACAGACTGTTCGCTATACTTACGCGGGTTTCGGAATAAAAATTTTATGAGTATTTCCAAGTAAGTACCCGAAAGTTTGATCTGTTCTTTAGGGAAATATCAACTGGTTAAATGAAATGAAAAATAATGTACAACTTTTTAATTAAATAATAATGGAGAATCTATTGTATAATTGAGAGCAGAATTAAACTTTTTCAATAATGGAGTCTAATGTGGCTATTACAAACCTAATAATAATTTTATATTACACTTCACAAAGAAAATATGGTCTATGTATAATAAGAGGGTTATTTAGCTCAAATAAAATATTTTCTAGCATTACAATTTGTTCCATGTAGAGAATTTCAAATGAAAAATAAAAAAATTGAACTTGCCAACTAAAAAGAAAATCAGTCATTATTATCCAAAATATCATAATCGTCATCATCATCACTGTCATCACCATTAATTGTTATTATGATTGGACTTATTTGGTTTATTTTAATTTCACGAGTCCATCAATCTTCTATTAGTTTCTCGCACTTGGATATACAGTTCCGCCACACTTCTGGAGTTGCAATTGAAAGTGCTTTTCGCCAAGTTTCCCGAACTGAGTCGTCACTATAACCATTAGGCCCAATATGGTTGTCATAATATTGTTTTGCTATTCCCCATATATATTCGATGGGATTAAACTGGCAATGATACGGTGGCAGACGTAAAACTTGATGACGGTAATTTTCAATAATCTGATCCACAATAAACGTTTTTGGTTTTGCGTGTATATTTGCCAGGCGTAATAATTCTGATTTTAATATATATTGAGGAAATGGTATATGTTCCTTTGTCAACCATTCTTTAATTTTATCAACAGTACAAGAATTCGTTGGACTTTTGTTTAATACTTCAGAATGGTAAGGTGCATTGTCTAAAATAATTACGCTGGGCTCACTTAAACCTGGAAGAAGTTTTTCATGCAACCATTTTACAAACATTTCTGTGTTCATATTATCGTAATAGTCACTGGATGTTGATTTAGATGAAAATATTAAATCAGCACCTTTTATAAAACCCGATTTCCCTCCTGCAAGTAAAATTATGTGTCGTTTTCGTTCTCCATCGGTATGTTTGATGGACTTTACGTTATCATCTTGCCATATTCCCCCCTTGTTTGCACCCCTAGAAAATATCTATTTTTCGTCTAAATATATGAAATTCGCATCTTTTTCTTTAACTTTAGAATATTTTCTTAGAAAGTTAATTATCTTGTGCACGACAGAACTTCTTTCATAAAGGGCCTTTCTGTTATCCTCCTTTTGAAATTTGAAACCCAAGTTATGTATCACTTGCCATAAACTTGTTCTGCCAATGTCGTCAAATTTTCTATCTATTAATTCCGAGAGAATTGTATTTAAGGTCACATGTTCCTTGTTGGCCCTCATTCGATAAATGGTATCACGAATTTCAAATTTCTTTCCATCTGAAATATCTTTCGTTTTCAATGATGGGTGAGTTTTGCGGTGATCTTCTTTCGGCAGTTCACTATTGTGATTTTGTAATCCTCCACTTAATTTGATTTCACTAATTCCTAGAGCATCGCATACGCGTTGTTGTACAGACATTACCGAGTTTAAAGGACCGCCATTTTCTGTTTCATCCATAAAATACTTATCTACACTACAAATTAAACTATCTACATCTAACTCACGTCTAGGCATTTTTAAAATTTCCACTAAATTTACAATATACATACAATGTCAACACTTGCAAAGAATCAATTCAACTGCAATATTTGTAACAAATTTAGTACCTACCCTAATGTTATTTTAATTTAACTCTGACCATTTTTGCAATTTTACCTAATTTCTTGGGAAGAGGCTTATTGGAACTGGTTGTGAATGACTAATTTGCATAATTTTGTTAATCCGAAACCCGCGTAAGTATAGCGAACAGACTGTACAAGATAACTCTTTAAATTATTTATTTAAATTCAAAACAGACATTCAATACACAAACCAGTCCAAGAATTGTGTTACTGGCTCATATACTTAAAAACGCACCGAGAAAACAATTTTGTTTTGTATTAATGAAAATATATATCAACATTTAAAAAGAACTGTTTTGAATATGGCTTAAGTTATGTAATTGTAACATTAGGTACAAAGTAACATCTTTTGTAATCGCAGAAAGTATCAAAACGATCTACTTTATGCAATAAGTTGAACATTATGAAACTTGTTACAAAAAATCATCTTTTTTCGGTTTTAAGTTTAATTTGTAATATTATATCGAAGAATTAAAGATAGGATTTATAAAAGAAGTTTCGTAATGAACTAACAGAATAGTAATAATTTTGTTTCTGTTCCTATTTTCTGTCCCAAAACTGCACAAGATAATCAAAAACACTGATCAATTGTCACTTAATACAATACAAAATAACTCACTTTCTTAAAAACTAACAAGCTGTAACAAGTAAACTGTTTAACAACAAGTAAGTGTAGAAGTTGAGTTAGAAAAAATTATTTTGAATTTCTTTTTTTTGTGAAAGAACACTTTATAAGGGGCGTATATTAATATTACAAAAGCTAACTCTATTTGGAACAATCAGGAAGAACAAACAGTATAATTCTGTTGTCCTTCTACTACATCCTTTAAGAACCAAGAAGTCTTAAGTTTTTGCATTTTAAGATAAATACGAGGTTTGTCCGAAAAATAGGTATAAAAGTGGAATAATAACTTAATTTTACAATTATTCAGGTATTTCCATATAGTATCCTTCAAAGTACTCTCCCTGAGACAAGACGAACTTCTGCCAACGCCGTTTTCACCGTTGATAAGATCGCTAACAGTCTTCAGTTGTGAGGCTCTTCAGTTGCCGTGTCGTTGCTGTCTTTATGGCTTTCACATTTCCCAAGTGCCGCCCCCGAAGCACCATTTTGCATTTTGGAAACAAATAGAAGTCGCAAGGGGCTAAATCTGGTGAATAAGGGGATGTTATGTCACGGTAATTGAGCTTCAGGCCAAAAACTCACGCACAACGAGAGACGTGTGAAAAGGCACGTTGTCGTTCAACATTTTCCTCAGAAGTCGATGTAAAGAGGCGTCCTGAGCGAGAGTCATCTTTCACCTCTTGTCGGCCTTCCCGAAACCTTTTTTACAACTTGTTGACGGTTGGTTCCTTCAGAGAATTGTCTCCGTAAACTTGTTTCAAATATTCTTGCCTAGCTTTGCAAGAAACTTGATGTTGATGCGTTGTTCCTCAATCATAGAGAGCTCCATGCCAACGGCTGGTAAAAAAAAGAGTTACTTTCAACAAAAAAACTCGTACTTACTCGCAGAGAACTTTGGCTCAAACTGAGCGTTAAGGGGTTTGCATAGAGAGGGGGAACTACGGGGCCGCCCCCCCCCCCAAACGCCTTGCCATCATTCTTCTTAGCTCTTATTAATATGATGACAAAATTACTAAAGACCAGGCAGATTATGAGAAAGAAATAATTCTCTATTATAATTCATTTCCAACGAAAATACTGAAAAATTTAAATTTTGCACTTCTCTAATTTTTCCATTACGGTCCATTTTGGAGAAATCATGTAAAAAACAAAAATTATAGAGATCGATATCGTAAACATCTTTTAGTTTGAAATTTTTTATAAAAATCAGAATTTTACCCACTTTGTCAAATTTCTCGAAAATTTTGTATGCCGCAAGAAAATAGAGAATAATATAAGAAGTAACTTTTATTTGAAAAGTTTTCTTCTTAAAACGTAAATAACAGATATATTCCATAAAATATAAAAACTACCAAAAATCTAATCAATTCACCGCAGACCAGAATAAATATGAAGTTTAAAATTTGGTATTTTTCTCTCTATCCGTTTTTGAATTTTCTACAAAATTCGAAATTTAAACATTTTTTTAAATATCTAGAATACGGTCCATTTTACAAAAATTATGTATGGTACAAGAATTATATAAAATAATATAACAAATAACTTTCATTTAAACAATTTTCTTAAAAATTTGAATATTCTTGAATACGGACCATTTTAGGAAAATTTTGTATGTGACAAAAATTATAGAGAATAATTTAAAGTAACTTTTATTTAAAGAATTTTTTTCTCCAAACGTAAATAACAGATATATTCCATAAAATATAACATATATTGTACGCACGCACCCACGCACGCACACACGGACGCAAACTCGCATGCGCACACAGACGCACACACACAGATATATTCGCCAAAAAAGTTAAAACGGATTCAGATGACCCCAAAACGTAATAATCCGTCGAAAACTCGAGGTCGAAAAAAATCATGATTCCTGTCTGGTGTTACATTTTACAAAACGATTTTTACAAGAATCGACAATAACTAAAAATCCATGGGAAGATGTGTACTGTACCCTAGAAAATATGACAAAAAGAGCAGAATTACGTGTATCTCTATTTAAAAATTTTGTTTGTCCTAATTATGATTCTAATAATTTTTTTTATGCCACCCATTAACTTTTATTTTTCTTGCTCATTTTTGTATAGAATATAAATACA
The DNA here is from genome assembly GCA_927349885.1 of Psylliodes chrysocephalus. Classification (NCBI taxonomy): domain Eukaryota; kingdom Metazoa; phylum Arthropoda; class Insecta; order Coleoptera; family Chrysomelidae; genus Psylliodes; species Psylliodes chrysocephalus. The sequence continues at coordinate 38,067,003 of OV651817.1, forward strand.
TACGTATTTTCTTATTTCCGAAGGCTGACTAACAGCTATATATATATATATATATATATATATATATATATATATATATATATATATATATATATATATATATATATATTATTAACTAGTCAGCAACGACTATCAACTCTCTTATATATATATATATATATATATATATATATATATATATATATATGTCAAAAGGCAGTTTTGAGGACGAAAAGTAGTAACTAATGGCAGATTCGAGGACATTTGGTGCTTATGAGGTCGGTCCTCATAAGATTTTATGTATTATGGCATGTTTGGAGACTGTCCTCATAAGATTACATATGGATAGGTTGTTTTAAGGACATTATGCCGTTCGGCGTTTTTGAGGACAATAAATAAAAAATTTACCTTAATCCAAGGTTTTTTTTTTTTTTTTTTTTTTAATCTTGTGTCATCGGCGTCGACTACTACAGCCATTAGCCTCGTGTTCTGTGTAGGCTTTGTTACTGTTTCCCAGCGCCACTTTAGGAACAGCACTGTTAATTAGAACCCAACAGTGAATGGTCGAGTGGGGAATCCTACCAAGGCATCAGAATTAATTTTAAATAATTAAATTAAATGAAAAAATCCAGGCCAACGGTGGGATTCGAACCTGAGACCTTCCGATCTCAAAGTCATGACTCTAACCACTGAGCCAACCCAGTGGTTAAAAAATGCGAATATTATACAACTTTTTTTTAAACTTCGTATTTGAAGTGAGGTATTTAAATATTGATTGGCATATATGAAAATATTGACTTTGATTATAATATACAGTGTATCTTAAAACGATTATGAAACATAATGTCGATTTTAAGTTCACTGCCCTCAAAAACGCTTTTTTGCATAAATTAATTAAAATTCATTTGCGGTAGTACTTTTTGTAGTTTAAATGGCATTTAAAATAGAATTTACTAAAATCGTACAATGTATCGTAATCCTGCGATATTGAGGTCGAAAAATCCGAATCTAAAGTAATATATATGTAGGTATTTAAATATGGAAGGCCATATATGGGGGCAATGACTTTAATAAGATACAGTGAGTCTTAATACGACTATAGAGAAAATTAAGTAAAAAATAATGTCAGATTTGTGTTTACTGACCTGGAAAGTGCTTTATTGCAATATTTTATAAAAATCCATTTGCACTCGCACTTTTTATTGTTTAAAAAGGTATTTAATACAAAAAAATGTCTACACAGTTTGCTTTAGAGTCGTCAAATGTTTCTTAGTCCTATGATGTTCGGATTTCAAACACGAAATCTAAGATATTATTTAGGTATTTTAACATGGATTGGCATATATGAGGACATTAACTTTGATAAATAGTGTGTCTTGAAACTACTATAGGAAAGATTTCGACAGAAATAACTTTAGATTTGAGTTCTCTGACCTCAAAACCGATTTTTTTTGCAATATTTTATAAACATTTATTTGCCTTCGTACTTTATAAAGTTTAAATGGCATTTATAATAAAATGTTATCGAAGATTACCAGAATGGTATAATATATCATATTCCTGCCTTTTTGGAGTCAAAAAATCCAAACCTGAATAATATTTAGGTATTAAAATATGTTTTGGCATATATGGGGACTTTGACTTTGATAATATACAGTGTGTCTTAAAACAAGTATAGGGAAAATTACGCAAAAAAATGTTAGATTTGAGTTTAATTGGCCTCGAAAACGCTTTAGACCAATATTTTATAAAAATCCATTTCCACTCGCACTTTTTATTGTTTAAAAGGTATTTAATACAAACAATTTCTACACAGTTTGCTTTAGAGTCGTCCAATGAATCTTAGTACTATGATTTTGGGATTTCAAACACGAAATCTAAAATATTATCTAGGTATTTAAACATGGATTGGCATATATGAGGACATTAACTTTGATAATATACAGTGTGTCTTAAAAATACTATAGGAAAGATTTCGAGAGAAATAACTTAAGATTTGATATTTCTGGCCTCAAAACCGCTTTTTTTGCAATATTTTATAAACATTTATTTGCCTTTGTACTTTTTAAAGTTTAAATGGCATTTAAAACAAGATGTTATCGGAGATTACCAAAATGATATAATATATCATATTCCTGCGTTTTTGGGGTTAAAAAATCCAAATCTGAAGTAAGTATTAAAATATGTATTGGCATATATGGGGACTTTGACTTTGATAATATACAGTGTGTTTAAAACAAGTATGGGGAAAATTACACAAAAAAAAGTCAGATTTGAGTTTAACTGGCCTCGAAAACGCTTTATAGCAATATTTTATAAAAATCCAACACCAAATCTAAAATATTATCTAGGTATTTAAACATGGATTGGCATATATGAGGACATTAACTTTGATAATATACAGTGTGTCTTAAAAATACTATATGAAAGATTTCGACAGAAATAACTTAAGATTTGGGTTCTCTGGCCTCAAAACGGCTTTTTTTGCAATATTTTATAAACATTTATTTGCCTTCGTACTTTTAAAGTTTAAATGGCATTTAAAACAAAATGTTATCGGAGATTACCAAAATGGTAAAATATATCATATTCCTGCGTATTTGGGGTTAAAAAATCCAAATCCGAAGTAAGTATTAAAATATGTATTGGCATATATGGGGACTTTGACTTTGATAATATACACTGTGTCTTAAACCAAGTATAGGAAAAATTACGCAAAAAATGTCAGATTTGAGTTTAATTGGCCTCGAAAAGGCTTTAGACCAATATTTTATAAAAATCCATTTGCACTCGCACTTTTTATTGTTTAAAAGGCATTTAATATAAACAATTTCTACACAGTTTGCTTTAGAGTCGTCCAATAAATCTTAGTACTATGATTTTGGGTTTTTAAACACAAAATCCAAAATATTATCTAGGTATTTAAACATGGATTGGCATATATGAGGACATTAACTTTGATAATATACAGTGTGTCTTAAAACTACTATAGGAAATATTTCGACAGAAATAACTTAAGATTTGGGTTCTCTGGCCTCAAAACCGCTTTTTTTGCAATATTTTATAAACATTTATTTGCCTTCGTACTTTTAAAGTTTAAATGGCATTTAAAACAAAATGTTATCGGAGATTACCAAAATGGTATAATATATCATATTCCTGCGTTTTTGGGGTTAAAAAATCCAAATCTGAAGTAAGTATTAAAATATGTATTGGCGTATATGGGGACTTTGACTTTGATAATATACAGTGTGTCTTAAAACAAGTATAGGGAAAATTACGCTAAAAAATGTCAGATTTGAGTTTAATTGGCCTCGAAAAGGCTTTAGACCAATATTTTATAAAAATCCATTTGCACTCGCACTTTTAATTGTTTAAAAGGCATTTAATACAAACAATTTCTACACAGTTTGCTTTAAAGTCGTCCAATGAATCTTAGTACTATGATTTTGGGATTTCAAACACGAAATCTAAAATATTATCTAGGTATTTAAACATGGATTTTCCTATATGAGGACATTAACTTTAATAATATACAGTGTGTCTTAAAAATACTATAGGAAAGATTTCGACAGAAAAAACTTTAGGTTTGAGTTCTCTGGCCTCAAAACCAATTTTTTTTGCAATATTTTATAAACATTTATTTGCCTTCGTACTTTATAAAGTTTAAATGGCATTTATAACAAAATGTTATCGAAGATTACCAGAATGGTATAATATATCATATTCCTGCGTTTTTGGGGTTAAAAAATCCAAATCTGAAGTAAGTATTAAAATATGTATTGGCATATATGGGGACTTTGACATTGATAATATACAGTGTGTCTTAAAAAAAGTATAGGGAAAATTACGCAAAAAAATGTCAGATTTGAGTTTAATTGGCCTCGAAAACGCTTTAGACCAATATTTTATAAAAATCCGTTTGCACTCGCACTTTTTATTGTTTAAAAGGCATTTAATATAAACAATTTCTACACAGTTTGCTTTAGAGTCGTCCAATAAATCTTAGTACTATGATTTTGGGTTTTTAAACACAAAATCCAAAATATTAACTAGGTATTTAAACATGGATTGGCATATATGAGGACATTAACTTTGATAATATACAGTGTGTCTTAAAACTACTATAGGAAATATTTCGACAGAAATAACTTAAGATTTGGGTTCTCTGGCCTCAAAACCGCTTTTTTGCAATATTTTATAAACATTTATTTGCCTTCGTACTTTTAAAGTTTAAATGGCATTTAAAACAAAATGTTATCGGAGATTACCAAAATGGTATAATATATCATATTCCTGCGTTTTTGGGGTTAAAAAATCCAAATCTGAAGTAAGTATTAAAATATGTATTGACATATATGGGGACTTTGACTTTGATAATATACAGTGTGTCTTAAAACAAGTATAGGGAAAATTACGCTAAAAAATGTCAGATTTGAGTTTAATTGGCCTCGAAAAGGCTTTAGACCAATATTTTATAAAAATCCATTTGCACTCGCACTTTTAATTGTTTAAAAGGCATTTAATACAAACAATTTCTACACAGTTTGCTTTAAAGTCGTCCAATGAATCTTAGTACTATGATTTTGGGATTTCAAACACGAAATCTAAAATATTATCTAGGTATTTAAACATGGATTTTCCTATATGAGGACATTAACTTTAATAATATACAGTGTGTCTTAAAAATACTATAGGAAAGATTTCGACAGAAAAAATTTTAGGTTTGAGTTCTCTGGCTTCAAAACCAATTTTTTTTGCAATATTTTATAAACATTTATTTGCCTTCGTACTTTATAAATTTTAAATGGCATTTATAACAAAATGTTATCGAAGATTACCAGAATGGTATAATATATCATATTCCTGCGTTTTTGGGGTTAAAAAATCCAAATCTGAAGTAAGTATTAAAATATGTATTGGCATATATGGGGACTTTGACTTTGATAATATACAGTGTGTTTAAAACAAGTATGGGGAAAATTACGCAAAAAAAAGTCAGATTTGAGTTTAACTGGCCTCGAAAACGCTTTATAGCAATATTTTATAAAAATCCAACACCAAATCTAAAATATTATCTAGGTATTTAAACATGGATTGGCATATACGAGGACATTAACTTTGATAATATACAGTGTGTCTTAAAAATACTATATGAAAGATTTCGACAGAAATAACTTAAGATTTGGGTTCTCTGGCCTCAAAACGGCTTTTTTTGCAATATTTTATAAACATTTATTTGCCTTCGTACTTTTAAAGTTTAAATGGCATTTAAAACAAAATGTTATCGGAGATTACCAAAATGGTAAAATATATCATATTCCTGCGTATTTGGGGTTAAAAAATCCAAATCCGAAGTAAGTATTAAAATATGTATTGGCATATATGGGGACTTTGACTTTGATAATATACACTGTGTCTTAAACCAAGTATAGGAAAAATTACGCAAAAAATGTCAGATTTGAGTTTAATTGGCCTCGAAAAGGCTTTAGACCAATATTTTATAAAAATCCATTTGCACTCGCACTTTTTATTGTTTAAAAGGCATTTAATAAAAACAATTTCTACACAGTTTGCTTTAGAGTCGTCCAATAAATCTTAGTACTATGATTTTGGGTTTTTAAACACAAAATCCAAAATATTATCTAGGTATTTAAACATGGATTGGCATATATGAGGACATTAACTTTGATAATATACAGTGTGTCTTAAAACTACTATAGGAAATATTTCGACAGAAATAACTTAAGATTTGGGTTCTCTGGCCTCAAAACCGCTTTTTTGCAATATTTTATAAACATTTATTTGCCTTCGTACTTTTAAAGTTTAAATGGCATTTAAAACAAAATGTTATCGGAGATTACCAAAATGGTATAATATATCATATTCCTGCGTTTTTGGGGTTAAAAAATCCAAATCTGAAGTAAGTATTAAAATATGTATTGGCATATATGGGGACTTTGACTTTGATAATATACAGTGTGTCTTAAAACAAATATAGGGAAAATTACGCAAAAAAATGTCAGATTTGAGTTTAATTGGCCTCGAAAAGGCTTTAGACCAATATTTTATAAAAATCCATTTGCACTCGCACTTTTAATTGTTTAAAAGGCATTTAATACAAACAATTTCTACACAGTTTGCTTTAAAGTCGTCCAATGAATCTTAGTACTATGATTTTGGGATTTCAAACACGAAATCTAAAATATTATCTAGGTATTTAAACATGGATTTTCCTATATGAGGACATTAACTTTAATAATATACAGTGTGTCTTAAAAATACTATAGGAAAGATTTCGACAGAAAAAACTTTAGGTTTAAGTTCTCTGGCCTCAAAACCAATTTTTTTTGCAATATTTTATAAACATTTATTTGCCTTCGTACTTTATAAAGTTTAAATGGCATTTATAACAAAATGTTATCGAAGATTACCAGAATGGTATAATATATCATATTCCTGCGTTTTTGGGGTTAAAAAATCAAAATCTGAAGTAAGTATTAAAATATGTATTGGCATATATGGGGACTTTGACTTTGATAATATACAGTGTGTCTTAAAACAAATATAGGGAAAATTACGCAAAAAAATGTCAGATTTGAGTTTAATTGGCCTCGAAAACGCTTTAGACCAATATTTTATAAAAATCCATTTGCAATCGCACTTTTTATTGTTTAAAAGGCATTTAATACAAACAGTTTCTACACAGTTTGCTTTAGAGTCGTCCAATGAATCTTAGTACTATGATTTTGGGATTTCAAACCCAAAATCAGAAATATTATCTAGGTATTTAAATACGGATTGGTATATATGGGGACATTAACTTTTGTAATACACAGTGTGTCTTAAAACTACTATAGGAAAGAATACGACAAAAATAACTTTAGATTTGAGTTTACTTGCCTCGAAAACGCTTTTGTGCAATATTGTATAAACATTTATTTGCCCTTGTACTTTTTGAAGTTTAATTGGCATCTAAAACAGAATGTTAACGGAGCTCACCAGAATCGTAAAATAGATCATATTCCTGCGTTTTTGTGTTTAAAAAATTCAATTCTGAAGTAAAAATTTAGGTATTAAAATATATATTGGCATATTATGATAATAAACAGTGTGTCTTATAACAAGTATAGGAAAATTACGCAAAAAAATGTCAGATTTGAGTTTAACTGGCCTCGAAAACGCTTTATAGCAATACTTTATAAAAATCCATTTTCACTCGTTACTGTTTACAGTTTAAATTGCATTAGTACAAAAAATTCTACACAATTTGCTCTCGAGCCGTCCAATGTTTCTTAATCCTATGATTTTGGGATTTTAAGCAAAAAATGAGGTCAGATTTAAGATAACTGAACTAGAAGGTGCTTAATTGCAATATTTTATAAACATTCATTTGCACTCGCACTTTTTGCTTTAGAGTCGTCGAATGTTTCTTAGTCCTATGGTTTTTGGATTTTAAACACGAAATCTGAGATATTATCTAGGTATTTTAACATGGATTGACATATATGAGGACATTAACTTTAACTTTAAAACTACTGTAGGAAAGAATACAACAAAAATAACTTTAGATTTGAGTTCACTCGCCTCGAAAACGCTTTTTTTGCAATATTTTATAAACACTTATTTGCCTTCGTACTTTTTGAAGTTTAAATGGTAATTAGAACAGAATGTTAACGAAGATTACCAAAATGGTCAAATATATTATATTCCTCCGTTTTTGGGGTTAAAAAATTCAAATCTGAAGTAATATTTAGGTATTAAAATATGTATTGGCATATATGGGGACTTTGACTTTTATAATAAACATTGTCTCTTAAAACAAGTATAGGGAAAATTTAAGCAAAAAAAAATGTAAGTTTTGAGTTTAACTGGCCTCCAAAACGCTTTGGAGCAATTTTTTATAAAAATCCATTTGCACTCGCACTTATTATAGTTTAAAAGGCATTTAATACAAACAATGTCTACATAGTTTGCTTTAGAGTCGTCCAATAATTCTTAGTCCTATGATTTTGGGATTTCAAACACGAAATATTAAATATTATCTAGGTATTTAAATGGATTGGCATATACGAGGACATTAACTTTGATAATATACAGTGTGTCTTAAAACAACTATAGGAAAGAATACGACAAAAATAACTTTAGATTTAAGTTCACTAGTCTCGAAAACGCTTTTTTTGCAATATTTTATAAACATTAATAATTTGCCCTCGTACATTTTAAAGTTTAAATGGCATTTAAAACCAAATGTTAACTGAGCTTGCCAGAATCGTCTAATATTTCATATTTCTGAGTTTTTGGGCTAACAAAATCTGAAGTAATACATAAGTATTTAAACATGGATTGGCATATTGGGACTTTGACTTTGATAATATACAGTATGTCTTAAAACAAGTAATATTTTTTAAAAATCCATTTAAACTCGCACTTTTTATTCTTTAAAGGGCATTTAATACAAAAGATGTCTACACAGTTTGCTTTAGAGTCGTCCAATGTTTCTTAGTCCCATGATTTTGGGATTTCAAACACGAAATCTAAAATAAAATCTAGGTATTTAAACATGGATTGGCATATATGAGGACATTAACTTTGATAATATATAGTGTGTCTTAAAACTACTATAGGAAAGAATACGACAAAAATAACTTTAGATTTTAGTTCACTGACCTCGAAAACGCTTTTTTTTTTGCAATATTTTATAAACATTTATTTGCCCTTGTAGTTTTTGAAGTTTAAATGGCATTTAAAACAGAATGTTAATGGAGCTTACCAGAATCGTAAAATAAATCATATTCCTTTGTTTTTGTGGTTAAAAAATCAAAATCTGAAGTAATATTTAGGTATTAAAATATGTATTGGCATATATGGGGACTTTGACTTTGATAATATACAGTATGTCTTAAAACAAGTATAGAGAAAGAAGCGGTAATGTGGATTATGAAAAACACCATCGAACTGCTACAGTACTTACTGAAGAAAATGAAATTTTGGCCAATCACTAGTATTATTGAAAATCCATATACAAGTAAGAGGAAACTAAGTAACCATTTAAATATTTTGAGGACTACCATAAGGCGCATTATTAAGAAAAATAAGTTTCATCCATATCACATTCAGCTATATCAAAAATTATTACCTCAAGATTTCGCACAGAGAGTGGCAAATTGTAGTTGGCTAATTAATAAGATAAATACAGAACGCAATTTTCTTAACAAAATTTCTATTGTGATAAAATAAAGCTAAAAATAGTTCTGTATATATAGACACAATTTTCATTATTACCCAGACACAAACAAGCATCTTTTTAGAACAACGTCTTAAGTCCGGTGGTCACTGAATGTTTGGGCGGGCATAATAGATAACTATGTATAGGTACTTTTTTTAATGGAACTGTAAATGACGCAATATTTCTATCATTTTTAAAAAATTATTTTACAGGACAGCGTGTGCCAATATATTGTGGTTTCAATTAGATGGTGCTACACCACCTTACCAGTTAAACGTCCGTAATTGGCTCAATTTGGAAATCATTAGATAGGGCGAGCAGGTCCCATATCTTGACCTGGTAGGTACCCTGATCTCACTCCCTTGGATTTCTTTTTGTGGAGTCATATTAAGGAGAAGTTTTACAGTGAACAGGACACCACAAAAAAAATATGAAAGAACGCATTCAAGAGGCCTTCACAACAATCACTCCTGAAATGCTTACAAACGTCCGTAGTTCATTAAAAAAAAGGCTAAGGAAATGCATTGAACAAAATGGAAGACATTTTGAGCATTTAATGTAGTTTAAAAATAAGTAAATACAATTTTTTCGGTAAATTTGTAAATTAGTTTTTATTCCCGCTTAATGAACTTTTCTTTAAAAAATTTCAAAATGATTTAATTTAAACCTATAAGATGTTGCATCCGTGGAAAGCTTGTGTAATAGGCTTTCAAAATATTGAATAATATACAGACCGTTTCATTTAAAAAAACGAAGTTTTTTATAGTTTAATTTTCGAAAATATAATATCTTATATGTACATATTGAAATAATTATGAAATATGGACGAGAGAAGAAGTTCGGGTCTCAACTAACTTTAGCCAAGACTTATTTTTCGAATTTGTAGAATAAAAGAGTTTTTGAATATTTTTAAAATGTACCGATTTTTCAGTAAATTTAAGAAAAATTTGAATAACATGGCAATATAGCATCATGTTTACAAAAACAATGCATTTTTGTAAAGGTAATTGAAGTAGAAATCTAAAAATTTAAAAATATACAGGGTGTTTTAAATAAAAATTTTATCAAAATGTTTTGCTACTTGAACTTTGAGTACTCTGTATAAATAAAAATATTTTCTAGTTATGGGGATTTTTGAACAAAACAAATCGGTTTTTGTTTTATTTTGATATCTCAATTAGTTTCGGCGCTATACTCTGCGGTGAGATAATTGGTCCACCCTGTATATGTATTAGCATATTAGAACATTGAATTTGATATTATACAGAATGTCATCAATCAAGCAGATAAAGCAACATTGTGCAGGTTCGGTGAAGAAGAAGATAAAAATAATCCACTTCACGTGTCAGTGTGAAGGCTAGATCGACGTTTCTAAAGCTTATAAGTTTTATTAATAAAGACTAAGCTATACTCTGTAACGAAGTCCCACAATAGGTCTAAAAAGGTTGCGGTGGACAAGAACAAAATTCAGATTTGGTTTTTTGCCCCAAAAACCCAGCATTTTAAATACATTGGACCCCTTTAGCAAAACAATGAAAATATTTTTTAAATACTATTTAAAATATAAAAAATACAAGTGCAAATCTATTTTTAGAAACAATTGCAAAAAGAGTTTCTTAGGTTAATATTTAAATCTGACATTATTTTTTGCGTACTTTTTCCCACAGTTGTTCCAAGTTTATGTTGCCGTACATGTATATCCATATTTAAATACCTGTATAATTTTTGGATTTTTTAACCAGTATTAAAATACTTTGGACGACTCTAGGAAACTATAAATAATGAAGAAATTTTATTTTAAATGGTATTTAAAATAAAAATGTAAAACAGGATTTCTACAAAATATTTCAGAAAAGAATTTTGTTTGTCAGTGAATTCAAATATGACATTAGTCATCGAGTAATTTCTCCATTTTTAGTTTTAAGACACACTGTATATGATAAAAGTCAATGTTCCCATATATGCCAATCCATATTAAAATACCTATATATAAGTTATTTTGGCATATTTTGAACTAAAAGTTGGATATATACGTTTGTATATCAAATGTATACAAATGTATACGTTTGTATATAGGGGTTGCAAAATGTCCTCAAAACTGCCCTTTGACATACATATATATATATATATATATATATATATATATATATATATATATATATATATATATATATATATATATATATATATAACCAATAGCTGTTAATTATTAGTCAGTGATTCCTTAAAACTATTGATATCTTAATGAATTATAATTCAAATAAATAGATCATAATTATTAACAAATACAAAAATATTTCATTAATATATTACATATTTATTAATAATTTTATTTACTTAGTTTATATTATTGCTTTTAATATATTACGCTTAAAACTATTTATTACGATTCTATTGGATATAAAAAAGTGTAAATATATTTTTTATACACCCACATGGATATTAGCTTATCTACGCACAGATTACAAAACTAAAAAGTATGCTATTGCCTTTAACTGAACGAATATATTTCATATACATTCCAGGTAGTGAGAACACTGCAAAAAAATGAAATCTTGGTTCAAATTTTGATCAACCGATTGCTATTATTTTTAAAATTTTAAATAAGTGACAATTTTGTCAAATTAATTGTAAGTACAACTTTTAGTTATTAAAATTAAACATACATTAAAATGGGTTAGTCTTGTGTTTCCTTATTATCAACATTATTAACCATTTAAAAAAAAATATTTTCCTACGACCACTTAGGAAAGTGATTCATGTGTAGTCCTATGAAAAGTGCCCTCCCTATATCATATGCGTATGAATAAGAATTTACTTTCCACCAGTGTACGAATATGCTACTTTCCGCAGCAGCTGTCACAAAATGTCAAACACATCATTTCTATTTTGATGTAATGTACATATTAATACTTAAATCGATATGATTGTTAAATTATTAAAATTGTTGTAAATTAGATCCTAGTTATTTATCTTTAACAATTATTATTATTAAAATAATTTTAAAATAACTAAGATATGTTTGCTTTTTATTCTGGTTAAACACATAACCGATTAGATCATTCAACTGACGAAAGCCCTATTAGCTCAGGTGGTTACAGTGTCAAACTTATCAACTTTGCCATTTGAGACCTGGCGAGCGACCCCGTTCAAATCCTGGCAAGGCCAGAATTTTTTTTGTTTTTTTTTTGTTTTTCAATTTTTTTTTGTTTAGAAAATATGAAAATTAAATAAATACGATTATTGTTGATTATTTTTTAAATACATTTTAATTATTATAATAATAACCTGGTTTTACATTTTTTGATGAAATTATTTTGTGGTCGTAGGAAAAATATTATACATCACGTGTGAAAAGTGGTTTTCCACACTCGTAATGTAATATACTATTTCATTTACTTTCCAGTTGATTACATTTTTCTGGGTCTCATTGATTTATAATTATAATTTACCTTAACCTTATCTATATGACTAAAATATTTAATTATTTTTAGACATAAAGAACGCTCCTTTTAGGAATATGGCCACATTTATTTTTTAATTTTTAAAACTGTTGTTACCCGAATAGAATTTGATTTGAATTTGAAATTTTAATATTTTTAACCTAATATAATTATCTTTTTTAAGAAACATCTTGCGGAAATAATCGCATCTGGTTTATTTAAAAAATATTGTTTAGGTGACAACTTTTTCTATTGTAATGCCGGCCTTAGTTATTAAGTTTAAAATAGGCTTAAGTATAATTTTAATATTTGTAAATATAAATCATAATATTGTAACTAATTATTGTTAACGAAGAACTATGCAATTAAGTAGGTTACCTGTATTGACACCTAAGCAATATGAGGTAATTTGTTTAATTAGATGGTTTTTCCGATATAGACTGCAAGGTTCAATGAGAGAACGAATGCAGTAATTCTTTGTAATGTAACACATATTCAAGATAAAAATAAATGATGATATATAAATATATTCGATTCGACTTTGGTTTCATTAAACAAATAGAAGATAGTCTCCTGTCCTAACATTACACTATGATTGCTTTAATGGATATGGCTTTTAGGAACTATAAATGTCACATTTTCGGCAATAATGATGTTAACATTATACATTTATGTACTGCAGCTAGTAGTTTCAGTTTAAAAACATTCCACAAGTTTGGACGCCCGCTAATTACTTATTCTAAAGTACCCAAATATGTACCCAATATCAACAAAATAATAAAGTTAAAATGCTTTTCATGATATACGATATCCGACAATGTTCTCCTTCATATTTTCTCTTAGTGTACTGACGTATACGCCGCTATTACGAATACATTACTAATATTCAGAACAAGCGAGGGGATAAAAATGTCGTCCGAAAGTGACGTTGTTAGCTTGATGAAAAAACGGTAATTTGTCAGTGGTAACTTTTCGATAATTTGCTAGAAAGGGGCCAATTTGTCCCTGTTCCAATTTGTCTGCATATTGTGGATGATGAAGACGGTCTTGAGGATTTGATCGTTTTAGAAATCGAGGGAAGACAATTGCCGTCATTTTGTTAATATTAGTTATTAGTAGATGGCAATTTTACAGCTAGAAACGAATTGCAGAAATTGCTAGATAACTACTAAATGATTTAATGATTCTACATCGTGCCCAGAATAAAAAAGATTTATTTTAATAAGATAGACATTTCTGCTTTTTTCACTTTTAATTAATAAACCATAAAGTTGTCACAAACTGTCATAAATTTGCTATTCTGTAAAAATTTGATAAAAATTAACCCTAGGTATTATAAATAACGGCTTGATATTTTTGATTTTGTATTCTGTATTATGTAATTAAATTTACATGTTAAATATATTCTTTTTTTTTACTACTAACTTGAAAAATTGCTATTATTCACTCCATTCTCCTAACGATAAGTAATATTTCTCACCCTAGGTAAATAATGATAATAAAAAAACACCTAGGTAAATAATCAGAACAATTCTACAATTTTAATAATATTGACAGAAACTTCTGTTAAGTTAATTATCAACTAGAAGTAGAAAATTGAACATAGGCAATAGCTTGAAAATTATTTGAAATTATAATTAATTGTACAGTTGTGGCAAATCATGTGTATTCCAGCATTTTCTGTATTAATGAAACTAACATTTGAACCCGACTTCCACCCACCGTGCCGTTTTAGGCTTAGTAAGTCTCCTCCATTTTCTGCGAGAAGTGTTGCCGAACTGCGTCTTAGAGAATGACCAGTATAACACTCAGGATTTTCTAATTTGAGATAATTAGCCACGACACATGGTACAACAAACTTCCTTGATGTTCTATTCTTTGAATTAGGAATATTTATTACGATAATATCATCGCGAACATCTAAATCGTCAAGGAGCATATTGCATAATTCATCTGTTCTGCAGGCACCGGCAACACCAATTACCATAACAACCTAAAATATAGTTCCATTCATGGTGGAAGAATACAGGTGAAGCGGTAAGCGGTACGAAATTTGGTCATTCTTGCGCATGACGTCACCTGCGGAGCATATTTTTGTTTTGCCTATGTCTCCAATGTTAAAAAGCGACTTTTAAAGTTATTCTAATATTTTCCTGGTAGTGTTTAGAAGTTTATAGATATATTTATCTTAATATTTAATATCATTTCTATATATCAATAGGCCTGTTTAGAAATTATTGGTACGTATTATTAAATTAATTTCTAATTAAGTTGGTAGCGTAATTGATATAAAGTTAGGTTATGTAACATTTTTGTTGTATTTTAAAGATAAAAGAAATAGTTTATATTCATTATTGTTATTTTAATATATCATTATTATTATTATATTATTGATACATTAAAATCTACTATATTTTAGGGTGTGTAGTTACTAACAAAATGCCAGGTTGTGCAGTGTTTGGCAGCAAGAACTATTTAAGAAAAACAAAGAGAACAAATATTAAGTATTTTGGATTTCCGAAAACAGATATAGCCAAAGCCTGGGTCAACGGTTGAGGGTGAAAAGATACAATTAATTTGAAAAATGGTATGATTTTTGCAAACCTAACTTGAATATGATTAATTTTATGTCTTGTTTCTTTTTTAAGCTTGTATTTGTTCCATACATTTTTCGAAGGATAGTTTTGAAATACCCTTACAACAGAGGCTATTAAACTACTCCACTAAGACTGGTAGAAACTTAAAACAAACAGCAGTTCCTACTGAAAATCTCCCATTGAAAAAAAGACAATTGTCTGCAGAAAGTGAAGATAGATTAAGAAGGCAGGCAAAAAGATATCGACAAACATTTATTGAGAGCTTTGTTAATATTTCGGGGCATTCCAGACAATTGTCAACTGCAGACCAGGACAAGGAGAATCAAAGTTTGGAAACAGACACTCAAAATATATTGGTATCATCAGAACTAGAAACGTATGTACAAATTTACCTTATTAACAAAAAATGTGGCTTTGAAAAGAAAATTACACAACTTAGCATATACTAATTAACATTACAATCATTTCAAAACAATTTTTTTATTAAATATTAAACTTTGAAGTGATAATTGCTTTTATTTCAATATTAAAAATTAAATTATTATTTTAGAGAAAACTATTAAGAGTCTTCGTGAAGAACTAAACAAAATTACTGAAAAATGCAACAAATCAAATATAGAAATACTTTCATTGAAAGAAGAAATTAGCCAGTTGAAAAATAATTCTCAAGTGGAAATTCAGGAAAGTAAAGGTTTCACTCCGGGTCAAATAAATGTTTTATACAATGAAAATAAAAAAAGAATTCGTTGAAGTTCGGATGACATAGCATCCACAATCTCCCTAAGAAGCATTCGTCCTAAGGCTTATAGATTTTAAGAACTGTTCATTATCCTTTACCTGGGTTTACTACCTTAAGAGACTGGCCTAAATGTTTAAATTTAGAACAATAAATATACATTATAAAGTGTTAAGCAAGATAAAGAAGTAAACATTATGTATAAACCATTTTTAAACATAAATAAATCAATTTAAAATAACACCTCTGTGCTTTTTATTAAAATAAAGTATGTTTTGCCAAGTGTTTCTATTTATTAAATACATAAAGGGGTTTACCAGCACCCAACCATACAAGAAAGTAATTGATCTGTGCATACAAGTTATTGATATCCATGTTTGATGACTAATTTAAAATTAAATTATTACATTTATAATCTATAAAAGTGACCACATACTTCCAAACTGATTATTTAAGAAAATTGGCGACTAAAAAAATATACTGATCATAATAAAATTCATTTCACCTTAATTTTATTGTTCAGCATTCGTTAACATTATACACAAGTTTACTTGAATCGATTCAAAATTATTTATTGTTGAAGAATTAATTACATTCTTATTAACAAAGATAGATAACATAAGTTAAAATTCAAAGGAAAAGAAACAAACAAAATACTTATTCATAAATGAAATTTTTTATTTTAAAATTTTTTAAATTCTAATATCAAGACAAAATATAATATAAAAACAAAAATGCACAACCTAAGTACAAATATGACAATCGAGAAATATATATACAGGAGTATACACATAAATTAAAATGAACTACTTAATTCAAGGAATCAGAAAAATTTATCCACTTTGTAGTATACCTTTTTGAGCAAGAGTTTCTTGCTTTTTAAACATATTTAATGAGTCAGCACTTCCTATTATTAATTAATTGGCAAGAGGTTAAACATTTTTCCACTATACAGGGGACACTACATATTTCAGTTTCACATTTAAATTAGTTATTTGTGTATGCCTTTTATTAGTTCCAATTTTTATCCCTGCTGAGCCACTAAAACTTTTTAATGGTAATGTCTCTGTAAGTTTAGGTACGTTTTGGCTATCATCTTGATCTCAATCTATCAGATAGCAATGTTAGGTATGAAGATTTAAATCCTAGATGTAACATCCTCTTCCAAGTTTTGTGATGGAAAAATTCAGTTTCTGATGAACACTATCTTTTTTACGCCAGAGAGAAACTATATTAGGCTAAATTCCTTACACCATGGCTAAATTCGAAATAAATTACCTACTTTTTTTGTATAAAAGCACAAAATATTTTTTTTATTTGGCATTACTTTTGTACAAGCGTCTATCTGCCTATAGTGACTTTTCTTGTAAGTATTATTGAGCATAACTTGATGTTATTTGACGCAGTTGTTATTTTCTTCTAAATATATTTTCAGTTTTATAATGATTATAGAACTAGGAAATAAAAGTTAAACTTCTTGACAATCATTACAAAATGTAAACAAAGCCATGGAATGGCATGGCAGTGTATAGGCGGCCGTGGCAATACCGATGTTGACGTCATAAAACCTGCGCACCGCTTCACCTGTATCCTTACACCATGGTTCCATTGGAAAGTTAAACCAATATAATAATTGGAAAGTATACCTTTTTTGATAGATATTCGTCATCAGGAGCTTCAACTATAAATTTGTCAATTTCTTCCTTCGTAAATACTTTTGATTTCTTGGGTTTATACTACTGTTTTTCTGTTTTAAAAATGCTACGAGCTTGAAAAACTTTGAAATGTCAATATTTTCTTTTATTGAAAGTGTCGATTTTAGCATGGAATAAGTTTCCCACAATGTTGATACCTTTTTGCTTTCAGATTTTTCTTTAAAATACGCTAATAAAACATTTTCTGTTACTTTAGCAACTTTCCTTTTTTCACACCATATTTTCAGTAGGTTGTATGCATTTATGTACAGTCTCTTTGATTTTTCCGGAAACAAATCGCTACTTGCACTAGCTGCTGCCTCTCTAACTTCAGGCGGGGTACACGTATACATCTCTAAATCATCGTCACTTGAATTTTCACCCATTTTTCAATGGATTATACTGACGTTTTAATTATATAGAACTTTTAGCTTATTCAATATGACATCTAAATTTGATTTATGACCGCATTTGGCAAGCTAACAGCAATAATAATCATTGTGCAGTATTTTGATTGTTATGGAAACGGCAAATGTTTTCATGGCCTAAGTAGATGTTGCGCGCTAATCATCGGCGTCGCGTGTTTAATATGGAAACCGTGCTGTTTCAATTTGACATGTAACAATTCATGGCTGACTGAGGTTATTATATAACCGAAAGAATTTTTTTCTCACTATAATGGAGGATTGAGAAATTCTCCGTTCTAAACGTATGAAAGCGATGAGAGAAGTAGAACATTTTATAGCATCCGTAGAAAAATTATATATATATATATATATATATATATATATATATATATATATATATATATATAGATAGACTAGGAATATTGGGAATACAGCATGTAAAAAAGAAGACTCTTTAGAGTATTTTCAAGCTTTTGGAAATTTTATTAATTATCTCCATCATCAGGAATCTACATTGCAAAAAAATTGTATGTGTAAGTAGTTGAAATTAAAATTTAATATTCAAATACTTACATCTCTGCGAGAATGAATTACATTGATGTTTGATAAAATGGTAAAGTTAATTGTAATAAACATTGAGTTAATGGTCAAACGGTTAAAATTAATAGTAAAATTTAAAAAAGGTTTAAAAGTCCACTTTGTATTATCACATTGTAAAAGTTAAAATATATCACGATCACTTTGAATTTAAAACGAATGGTTAGTAAAATTATTTTGTTAGACCGCATGGGCCATGACTTTCAAATTTTAGGTTAGAAATCTTACTCTTACCACCTATCAATCAACATGACAGTTGTCAGTTGTGACATTGACATGACAGATAGTGACAGTTCGACCTCGGCGCCAAAATTTGAAATCAGGCTTGCTGTAATCAAACCTTGAGAACTCATTATTTATGGATGTTATCAATTTGAAGTAAATAGGAATACATTTCGCTTAGATGTTTGATGTCCGTTTTTTTATTGATACAATTTTGTTCCTGTGATATATATGCCATTTCTAGGAATAATCTTTTTGCATAGTTATTTTCAGTTGTAAGAATTTTAACTGAGTTATAATCCATTTGGTGATCTAATTCATTAACATGGTTTGCCAGTGCACATCGTTCCGGGTGCAATCTACTGTCACTTTTATGTGACACAATACGGCTCGTTACAGCCCTTGAGGTTTGACCTATGTATTTTTTATTACATGTTAAGCATGGTATAGAATAGATTACATTTGTTCGAGATGTAATCGGTGTTTTATCTTTCACCTTTGTATAAATTGAATTAATTGTTATAATGGTTTTATACGCAATTTTTACATTTTGTAAGTCTGCAAAAAGTCTATTTAGTCCTGGTGTGATTTCCTTTATGTAAGGTAGTACCATGTAAAATATTGACTGTGGGTTTTCCTCGTTATTGATATCTGCAACATTTGTGTTTGAATTCACGTTATTATTATGAGTTGAATTATGCACATTATGATTTAAATTATTGACATTATTATTATTATTGTTAGATATAAGGGATGAAGTACTGTACAGAATCTTATTAACTAATGTATGAGGGTATGAGTTATCTATAAATAGGTTGTATAATATTCTCAGGTTCTTCTTATGAAAGGAAGGATCGGATAGATTAAGGATTCTGTTTTTCATTTGTGTAACCAAGTTTACTTTCATTGAGAGTTTATGATTGGAATGGAAATTTAGGTACCTGCCAGAGCTGCAGGCTTTTCTGAACCAATCAACTTTGATGGTATTGTTGGGATCTCTAACAAATCTAGTATCTAAAAAAGGTACTGATTGTTCATTGTTTTCTGTCTCAATGGTAAACTTTTTTAGATACTAGATTTGTTAGTTCAAATTTTGGCGCCGAGGTCGAACTGTCACTATCTGTCATGTCAATGTCACAAATGACAACTGTCATGTTGATTGATAGGTGGTAAGAGTAAGATTTCTAACCTAAAATTTGAAAGTCATGGCCCATGCGGTCTAACAAAATAATTTTACTAACCATTCGTTTTAAATTCAAAGTGATCGTGATATATTTTAACTTTTACAATGTGATAATACAAAGTGGACTTTTAAACCTTTTTTAAATTTTACTATTAATTTTAACCGTTTGACCATTAACTCAATGTTTATTACAATAAACTTTACCATTTTATCAAACATCAATGCAATTCATTCTCGCAGAGATGTAAGTATTTGAATATTAAATTTTAATTTCAACTACTTACACATACAATTTTTTTGCAATGTAGATTCCTGATGATGGAGATAATTAATAAAATTTCCGAAAGCTTGAAAATACTCTAAAGAGTCTTCTTTTTACATGCTGTATTCCCAATATTCCTAGTCTACCTAACTAGTCAGCAAAGACTACCCTTTCACTTATATATATATATATATATATATATATATATATATATATAAGAGAAGGTTAAGTGCGGTGAAAAAATATAAAAGGATTATTGGGCAAATACTGCAAAAAAAATGAAAAAAGCCTAAAAGGCAAACCGCAGACACGTGTTTCTGACTATTGGTCTTCATCAGTACGGTGCAGCCAAGTTCAAAAGAGAATGGAACTAGCGATGAAATCAAATCAATAGGAGATCACTCAAGAAGCCAACCACACATTTGTACCTCACGGCTTACTTTGGTTTTCTATCTGAACCTTATTTGCATTTTACTGCTCACTCTATATATTTTAAAAACTTTTTCTGTCCTGGTATTCTACCTGATACTTCATTCTTTAATATTTTCAATAAAATTAACCTTACTTTTTTTTTAAATTTATTTTATTCGTGATTTAAATGAAATATCCAAAACATAGGTCTTTCTTTACAATATTTATTTCCAATCAATAATCCAACATTTTACATTTCTCTTTTAAAAATACCCTCTGACAACCTTCTAATAATTTTTTGATAATTCTCTCCTTATAGACATCCTGTTTTTTTTTAAATAATTTTCAATTTTTTAGGACTAAACTTACCCATCAAAAGTTAATTAACAAATTATAAATTTGAAAACCAACATATATACAGTATGGTTCAAATGACAGGAATAAATTCATTATAATGGAAGTAGTTGGTTTTTCGAAAAAATGCTCGGACAGGTCAATTTTGTTTACTTAAAGCACAATTTTTTAAATAGAATTCAATTTTCTCCCACTTCCCATTTTTGGGCAGTGACGTCATTGGCAATTTTTTTAAATAGTAACCCCAATTTTTTTTTCTTGATTTTGATAGATCTTGCAATTTTCTACTCGGAAACATAATATTTGTAATATCTGACATAACAATTTTTTTTTAATAAAAATCATTTAAAGATCAGATACATAAATTTTATTTTAAAACACACTAAATAAATAAAAGATTATTTGTAATTAAGTGCTTCATCTAAAAAAAAAAAATAATAATTATTATAATAATAAAAAGAATTTAATGACAATTTCACAAATTCTTTTTTATTATTATTATTATTAATATTATTATTATTAATATTATTATTTTGTTAGATTAAGCACTTAATTACAAATAATTATCTTTTATTCATTTAAAATAAAATAAAATTTATGTGTCTGATCTTTAAATGACTTTTATTAAAAAAAAATTGTTATGTAAGATATTTCAAATATTATGTTTCCGAGTAGGAAATTGCAAGATCTAACAAAATCAAGAAAAAAAAATTGGGGTTACTATTTAAAAAAATTGTCAATGACGTCACTGCCCAAAAATGGGAAGTGGGGGAAAATTGAATTCTATTTAAAAAATTGCGCGTTGAGTAAACAAAATTGACCTGTCCGAGCATTTTTTCGAAAAACCAACTACTTCCATTATAATGAATTTATTCCTTTCATTTGAACCATACTGTATATTACTTCTAATTTTAAATCAAACGTTGATTAAAAAATTATAAATTTAAAGACCAAAAAATATGTATTCTAATTTTGAATCAAAATATCACATATTGTTTGATGTGTGGCGTATTAATAGAAATTCAATTTCTGTTGATATGACATGCAGATTAAAAAAATTCGCCATACACTACCGTCTAGATGATGGTGGGTGAGGTTTTCCGGGTTTTCCTCACCTGTAAGTCAAATGGCACCATCAATCATCTTTAAGTCGCCCCGGAGCGCCACGGCAAATAATAATAATAGCCGTCCCTTCCCCTACACAAGTCGTTCAGTCGACTTCAGGGGTTGAAATTCACTCGTAAGAAGGTGAATTAGGGAGAGTATTATTATTATTATTATTATTATTATTATATTGTGATGATATTAAAAAAAAACATTTTTTATCACACCCTATATGATATAAAATGAGAGTTTAGGATTCAAATGTAAAGAAAAAAATGTGTTTAAAGGTTTACTTTATGTTAATTTTTTTTAACACACCCTGTATTATATAAAATGTGTTAAAATTGTAACATCAAATCATCATTTTTTGTGACAGCTAGAAAAGGTAATCTGATATATAATCTTTTTTGATTAGCGACGTTTGCTAGGAAAAATAAATAAGGGAGGTAGATATCTTGAAAATTGATAAAAAAGTTAAAAATTCGGGTTGGAAAATTAAAGCCAAAAGATTCTAAAAAAAAACACAGTATCAAACAATTTCCCATGGTGGATTTTTTGTAAATGGATGAACAAGAACTTCAGGAACGGTAAATAAATTAAATGTATTCCGTTTTAACTAATAATACAATATTAAGTAGACTTACCTGGTAGAATTGAACTTTCCTTTGTGAACCTTGCAAAAAGGTATTGTCTTGAGCATTTAAAGTACTTTGATATATCTCGCGATTTGTGTACGAAACAAATCTGATTCTGCATGGTAGAAGCTACAAGTGGAGAATTATGTAATGTACCACAGAAAGAAAAGGAATATCTGGTAATGTAAGACTAGCAATACTTACTTTGAAAATATCCAAATAAAATATAATATTTTGTAAAATAGTATATTGTTTTATTAGGAGTAAAAGTATAACTTTTTGTGGCGAGTCTGAATGTTTGATGGCCGAACGTTAGTGAGGCCGACAATTTCAGACGAGCCACAAAAAGTGCTTTTGCTCCGAATGAAACATGCTATTTTTTCCGCAAACGGCATCCAGACTATAGAACTAATTAATATTTAAATAAAAATTCAAAACGATTGCAACGAAGTTGATAAATTCAGAGAATAATAATTATAAAACTGCGCACTACATTTCCGTGGTTACTGGTTTTGTGATTGCCAAGTCAAAAACAAATTTGACAGTTCAATAATATTTTATAATGTCAGAAATATTGTAAGTGATTTAAAGCAACAATTGGACTGTGCATTTTTGGTAAGTACTTGAGCATCAAAATTTCGTTTGTTGTAGTAAAGTGTACTGAAATTTTCTTTTAGATTATATTATGTCGGATTCAGAACCCAACTGTACACCTCCCGACGTTGTTGACATTGCTAAGGCAGCTACGAATGATTTAATTCCAACTAAGTCAAGTAGAGTTTATAATCATGCTTACGAAAGATTTCTCACATGGTGCAATGATAAAAACATTTCAAACTATTCGGAAAATGTGCTACTAGCTTATTTTTTTGAAATGACAACTAAATTAAAAATGAAGAGTTCAACAATGTGGTCTCAGTATTCCATGATAAAATCATTACTGAATATTAAACATGGATTAGATATTAGCAAATATATGAAACTACGTGCTTATCTGAAGAAGCAGAATGAAGGGTATACTCCCAAAAAGTCAAAGGTATTCACAAAAGACCAGTTTGAAGATTTTTTAAATAATGCACCTAATGAGCAATATCTGGGAATTAAGGTTAGTTATAATATTCTAACCTGCATAAATACAATCAAGTTTTTAAATACATACTACTTTTAGGTTGTTCTAATAATGGGCGTATCTGGAGCATGTAGATGCGATGAAATGGTGAACATGACAATAGACGATATAAAAGATTTAGGATCTGTTATTCATATAAAGATTCCTGATAGTAAATCTAAAAAGCCACGATCGTTCACAATTATTTGAGAAAAATATATAAATCTTTACAGAAAATATACTTCTTTACGTCCACAAGCTATGGAAAACCGACGCTTTTTTTTGAAATTTCAAAAGGGAAAATCTTATCGCATGGTCATGGGAATTCATACAATTAGTAACGTAAAACAGTAGCAACTTATTTTAAACTACCAAATTCAAAAGATTACACCGGCCATGCGTTAAGAAGAACTTCAGCTACTTTGCTTGTGGATGGAGGAGCTGATATTACTTGTTTGAAACGGCATGAACGTTGGAGGTCGAGCACTGTCGCTGAAGGATACATTGAAGACTCTTTGTCTAATAAAAAACAAACTGCAGAAAAAATCTTGATGTCGAATTCTTCTTCACTGTACCTGAATGCAGCTTCTCATGAGCGAAATTATGTCGACGTTGATGTAACAGAAGCAACAACAAGTAAGGAGTCACGGGAAATTTTGTCGATGAACTCTTTCAACTCTGCACAAAATTCGCTTGAATTGGAAGTGAATAAATCAGGTAGTGCATTAAATATGTGCGGTGCAACCTTAATTAACTGTAATTTTACTATTAATAATTATTATCGTTAATAAAGTTTAAAAGTTCAACTAATAATTATTTTTCCTGTTAAAAATTCTACTTTTTTGTACGGCCGTCAGCGCACAAAAAGGTACTTTTTTGTCCGCTCACGGCCGTACAAAAAAGTGGCGTCTTTGAAATCATACAGTTCATCAAATTTCTAGAGGTGTTCGACGCCCAGACAGAGAACGCGCTACGTGTGACTAAGATAGCTATTGTACAGTCTGCTAAACAAGTTATTTTAAATAGTTTTTAATATTTTTAGGTAATTAAATTTTAAAAGTGTGGTATAGTTTAGGGATTAAATTGGTCTGATTGGACTTTCTTAGAACGTTTTTAAAAGCAGCTAAAGATAGTATGTAGAATTGAAAATAATTATTATGCCATAAAAGGTGTTTTAGAATTCCTTCAACCTTTTGAAATTGAGTCAGAAAATATAAATTTTATAGGATAGCGGAAAATACCTATAATTTTTTTGTAGGCCTTTGTAAATCGTGGAAATAGTTTATATTTTATTTCTACCTTATTAAGGAAAATGGTACCTATTATTAATAACGGTTGTTTCTGAAACATTACTAAAATTTTCGAAATTTTGTTTTTCTACAAAATAATAAACTATACTATTTAGAAAAAAATTTATTTCTCTTATAATTTTATAAAAAATAATAGGGGAATATTTACATTTCTTGATCTATTAAACAAAACGATAAATTATCTCGACGAATGACACCATGTTCTAGTACGGAAGCTAGCTTTACATTTTTGTTGGTGGTTTCATGGGTTTCATATCAATTTTTTGTAATTGTAGTTTACACGTACATATACCTTTTAACACTTGTTTGCTTTATTAAAAAAGTGTGTTGTGATTTACGTCGAAATAAGTCAAAAACAACTTGAAACCCCATATAAAATCAAAAAGGAGAAACGGAAAAAAATTGAGCCTGTAAATGAACACAACTCAGAAACAAAAATAGCTATCTAATAATAAAAAAATAAAATTTGATTCTTGTGCAGCTTCATCTATATCATTATATAACTGTTTTTGGTTTTTTAATGGTTTTTCTTGGTGATGAAAATTCCGATACCTCACGGTTATCGATTCTTTTTTTCTCTCCAGAAATGCGGACGACAGTGTTTTTAGATACTCCTGTGGCTGCAGCAACACGATCATTTACATTTTTAAATAATATTGAAGGTGAATTAAAGTTTCCTTCTCTTCTCATAAACTCTATAACATTGGCTATTATTTCGCGAGATTGACTGTTAATCACGCGGCCTCTTAATTTGCTATTAAACTCCTTACTTAGGTTCTATTAAACTGTAATGAGCAAAAAACACAAACGAAAATAAAAGAAATGTTTTAGCGAAATTTACATCTGACATTTACGTCTGAATGAAATAGTGAAATACTTGATGCGCAGAGTGTACTTTCATTGCGTAAATCCGTCGGGATGCCTGTCAGTAGTGCTTTCTCTGTCTAGCCGCCGAAAGCCTCTAGAAATTTGATGAACTATACTTCAACATCATGAATTGACGTTAATAATGTCTACTTTTTTTGACGTTTGCGGAAAAAAATATTTTTCTTTAATATTTTGAGACATTGTCATAATAAACAAGTCTGTCGTGTAATTTGATCCGATTTTTGACATTTGTGAAACTATTAGTGCCATTAGTGGTTTTTTCGTCAAGTACAAAAAGATTTCTCCTTTTTAAAGACTAATTTTTTTATCTTTTCTCCGATAGATGGCGATAGTGGTACGACTTGATTTAAATTAATGTATTTTTTAGATTTAGCCATTTTGATAAGGAATCATTGATGTTTTAATTTTAAATAATTAATCCTTATTTAAAGACAATTTGAGGAATTATTTATAACATCAATTTTTAATAAATGTAAGTAATATTAGTTTGTTTCAATTAGGTATACTTAGGTAGGTATTTAAAGAAAACTCATTTTACATTTTAAATTAATTTTTATTCAATTTTGTTTTGTTTATGTGTAATAAAAGTTTCCAGAAGAAATTGTTTGATAAAAAACAATCAGTTTTATTACATGTCAATACTCACGTCAAATGGAACCCAACCATGAGATAAGTCATTGAAATTTAAACTACACTAAAAAAAAAGTATAATTAGGGATAAAAAAAATAAATATAAAGGAAAACTGACTAGCTGGCGCAAATAATACAAGGTAAATTTTCATTAACATTACAAATAAAGTCATAAAAATATCATTAGATAAAACTATAAAAATAAGAAAACCATTACAATATATATAACTAATAGAAAAGCTCGTAAAAAAGGCTTTATTTTAAAATATTAAGATCTGATGTGAACATGTAAACGGAGAGTAATTCTATGAAACAATTTATAAAGGAGAGGACTGATTAGGTATTTGTTCTGTTGTGTACTTGTATAATATTCTTTCTTTTATTAGTGAAATTTTTAAATTAAAAATAAATTCACAATATTAGCGCCAGCTCTTAGCTTACGTCTCGGTTTATAGTAATTATTCAATTTTAACTTTGTCTTAAAAAAGTTTGTTGGCATTACTATGACAAGTAACTGACATGAACATGACGCAATATACTTTTAAATATAACTGGGTGTACGATTTACGTCAGAAGAATACAGTGTTGTCGTATTGCAGTAATCTAATAGATTTATTTCTTGCCCTTTTAAATTCGGTCACTCATAAAAATATAATACAGAAATAAATAGTGTTTAGGTTGTTCGACAAGGTAATTCAACTTTGTTAAATTCTACAAATTTTGTTAGACATTATAAAATAAACCTCTAGGGTAAGATAGAAATGAACTTAATGCAATTATGAACAAATACAGGAGCTTTTTAAAATGTTGCCTAAGGCCTTCATCCACTTTCCCCTACAATTTAACCTACAGTGGTATTACATCTGAAAATCTGATATTGTGTTTACAAATGATGCCAGAAATAAGAACTCCCCAATACTAATTTCACGTAAATCTAGGTCTAAGACCACCCAGTATATATTCGGCGTCGTGACACAATTTCACCCCTGAGCTCAACCCTTGGCAATATCATCGAGACTACCCGTAGGTAACTGAATTGCCTTTGATCAGTGCAGTAATCATCTAAGGAAATTTAATTCATTGGCCATCCTGTCTGACACAGGGAGATGTCACTGTGTATAATTGGCATACTATATAGCTGTATATGTCCAGACTTCGTATTATAGCGGTATGCAAATGCGGGACACATTGAATGTGGGAAATGCATGTCTAAATGTTAGTAGCGTCCGCAATTTGAGTCTGTTGTTACGCCTAATCATGTCACTTGTTGCTGCCTAGGCAGGAGCCGCTACCCCATGCTCGGCTCCGCCCCGCAGGAGTTTGGTTACGGAGTTTGAAAACACACTAAAAAAAAATATTTATATTCAACAATATTTTATATTTTATTAAAAACATTGTGTTAATGGTTTCTTAACCAGCTTCGCCGTTAAAAAAATAACACAGAATATTGTAATGTTTGTTTATTTTAAACAACAGTTTATTTATTAATAATTTATTTAAACACTTATTTATTTTTATAACAATACTATTTTAATTTATATATTTTAAAAGTTTAAACTGTTCACTATTTATCTTCACTGTCTATAACTGATTTGCTCATTGTACCTCCACCAATATTTATATACACATTTAAAACTTTGGCGAAGGTTCTTTAATTTTCACCAATTCTCACCAATACTAGAAACATTATCACATTGACCCTGGAGTGTACTATAAAAGCACCTCCACCATAGTCGTCACATATTTTTGGTCTTAAGGGGTTTAATTATGTATGATAGTCGAACAAGTTGAGCCTCAATAGCCAAATAAGACAGAGAGGGTCTTGGAGGATTAGAGCATTACTGAATAATGAAATGGCTCACATTACAATATAAAATATATAAAAATAATTTATTGTCAATAATTCCTCTGTCAATAATTTTCAATTTATTAACATTTAGTTACACTTACCATATCAAGTAATAGCTCTAGAGGCACTTCATGTTATTCAAAAAGACACAAAAGATACTGTTTCTTCTAATGACTATTATTGATTTTGAGCCCACCTTTTCGGCTATACGGTTAACAACTAACTTTAAAAATTGCTTGGTTTGAAGAACTTTTAATGGTAGTTTATGCAACAAGAGTGGATATGATGGCCATATCGCACAAAGATAAAATTTAAGCTCGACACCGTAAGCGGAGTGCTCAATCATCTAAGTGCGACATAGACAATCCACTTGAGTTGTACAATATATTTTTTATACTACCCACTAACAAAAATCTAGAAATATTAAAAATTATTTTAGGTTATTAAGATAAAACAATTAATTTAAAAATAATTTAAGACTTTTACTAATTTATAAAATAAAATAAACAAGAAAACAAAATAAAAAAAAATTACTTAATTTTTCTCCATGAACAAATTATTTGTAATTATAGACGAAATAAAAACAAAAATTTATCGATTCTACACAAGAATAACACATTTATATGTATATTTAATCTCAATAACTAAAAAATATACTGAGAATTAGTTTGACATAATTGTTACTTAGTTAAAATTTTAAAAATAATAGCAGTTGGTTGATCAAAATATGAACGGTGATTGGTGGATTTCATTTTTTTTGCTGTTTTCACTACCTAGAATGGATATGAAATATATTCGTTCAGTTAAAGGCAATAGCATACTTTTTCGTCTTGTAATCTGTGCGTAGATAAGCTAATGTCCATGTGGGTGTAGAAAAAAATATTTTCGACTTGCTTAATATTCGTAATTTACTAAATGCGGTCGATAACTTGACATCATTTGATTTTTGTTTTAAAATTGAGCAGAATAATTTTGTTCACATTTTTTACTTTTATGTCTCGAGTTTTCGACGGATTTTTTCGTTTTGAGGTCCTCTGAATCCGTTTTGACTATTTTCGCGTTACAAATAAAAACACACAATTTTAAACCTAAGCTATATTCTGGCCTCCGGTGAGCTGATTTGATTTTGGGCATAGTCGAAACATCTGGCGAGGTACTCTATAGGAGACCGTTTTTATATTTGTATCTTCTAAACATTTACAGGGGTAATACAATAGGTTGTACAAAATAACCGGAAAAAGCCTGTGATAACTAGACAGGAAAGTCATATGTTGGACACATTAGATTTTTATACATATATTGCCGAGGCAGCAGGATTTTGAAATCATTTTTTAAATTGTTATAACTTATGAATAAAAATTGAAGTAAAATAATTTTGTTTTATTTATTTTAACTTAATTGAAAACAAAACTAAGGATAAATAATTATTGCATTTGCCGATATTTTATATTGACAATATGTTCTGAAATAAAATTTTTAGATTATCATGTACTAATTCAAATCCTCAAATAAATATAAATATTTTATATCTTGTTGATCATTCGTCAAACTGTTTCATTAAAAAAAAATTCAAATTGAAAAATTCTGTTTTTTTAAATTTTAAATCCCTTACCGCAACCCCTAAGTGTATCTTTCAGATATTAAAAATAAATCAAACAAATACAATACACGGATTTTTAACAAGTATTAGAAATTAAAAATTTAAAAAACCGACTTCAAAAACGTGCAGATGCCATCACCACATCTTAACCAAATTTATATGGGACCACCCCTGAGGTACCCCCTTACTAACAAAAAAGAATCATATAAATCGGACAAGGTGGTAAAGCATTATCGCTAAACATACATAAAAAATGAAGAGTGAGGATTTTCTCATGGACTCAATTATTAGATTTTGACTAAATTTATATTCGACCACCCCTGAAGTACCCCCTTTCCAACAAAAAAAGAATCATTGAAATCGGACATCGTGTTAAAGAATAATCGCTGAACATACATACAAAAAAATATATCGCGACGAATTGATAACCTCCTCCTTTTTTAAAGTCGGTTAATAAAAAAATAATAATTTATGAATGAATGTAAAAGATTAGAATTTGGTTTATTTAAATTATAGACATACGACAGTGCTTCGTGCATTAAACGAAGTCATTGAAGACATACGACAGTGCTTCGTGCATTAAACGAAATCATTGAATAATGCTATATTATAAAACTCGAATGATTTAATTTAGTTATAAAATAAAAACATTACAATTTATTTGTAGCAAGATGAAGATTGTCTAAAATTGAAATTAAAAATCTAAATTATGAATTTTATTTTTCAAAGCAAGTTACGTTTTAACGGTAAAGCTGTGTGTGTGTGCGTGCGTGCGTGCGTGCGTGCGTGCGTGCGTGCGTGCGTGCGTGCGTGCGTGCGTGCGTGCGTGCGTGCATGCGTGCGTGCGTGCGTGCGTGCGTGCGTGTGTGTGTGTGTGTATTTATTGGCTATTACAACGGCTCATAATTTAAATTCTATTTCAAAAAAAAAGAAGCTGATTCGCGATGGTTTTAATTCAGTTGTTTTCAAATTCTAACTGTAAATTATACCAATGAGATTTATAATTATTTTTATTAATAAGGTATAGGGATCACTTTGGTGAAAGGAAACTTTCGTGGGACGTGATATTTTAGCGCACGTGAAATAATAGCAATACTTTCCCTCAAAAATAGTGTTCAGTATTATTTTGCGTGAAAAGGAAATAAAAAAGGAAAAAAAAAAGAAAATAAAAAGGAAAAATGAGAAAGAAAAAGGAAAAGTAAAAGGAAATAAAAAGGGAAACAGAGGGGAAAAAAAGAAAAAAAAGAGGAAAACATTAAAAAATGGAAAGTAAAAACAGAGGCCAAAGAATAGGTTTATCAAATATATAATATGTAAAGCAAATAAACGGTAAATTTGACATGAACAATATACTTGGATACAATTATAAATACTTTATAATATTTTATAGGGATAAAATAAATGTTATATAGAATCGATTTAGCAAAAATGTGTTATAAACCCGAATGTTAACTCTTAGATATATTTAAAAAATAATTATCTACATTTTTACTTCAAAGCATGGCCTTCTTGTTGGGTATTTTAAAAAAACATGATTACTCCTTTAACATATATATCATTGACCCTGTCAAAGCCCTTCAGCAGCCATTTTTTTGGAATACCCTAATTATTAGGCATTCCAACGACTTGTCCAAATGGCTACCAGTGGGATCTGACAGTTTAGATATGGCAACCATATTGGCATGTTATTATTAACAGGGTCAATAATACATATATAGGTATATAGATTGCATTAAGCGGGTCGTTTGCCAGCGGCCATATTGCCTGGCAAGTGCTTATTAATTTGAATCGGTTTAGCAAAAATGTGTTTTAAAATCAATTTTCAGCCTTAAAATATTTAAAAAAAAAATTGCCTACATTTTTACCTTATATGTTTATTTTTAAAACCATGAATAATCAATCTAACTGTCTATATCATTAACCTTATCAAACCACCAGGTTGACAGTGCTGCCATATTATAACTTGTCATGTGCCTGTCAATGGCCTGTCATTTCAAACGAGTAGCCATTTTGTTTGGAATGCCTAGTTAATCCAAAAACAAAACATCTAAATATTATGAGCATATACTTTGATTTTCTTTTACTTTACGGAAAATGGTCGCACTGCGCAGCTTTCTGAGTGCCTTTTAAAAGGAGATAGAAAACTCTGCCATTTTGAACCCTTATTATGTGTTGCCTACATCTTGGCGCAATATTTTTAATAGTTGCGTTTTAATCATCCGCTTCTGCTTCGGAATTGTCAGTTTTCTTGTTTTAATATGACAGGTTAAAACGAATAAACCGACAATTCCGGAAGCAGAAGCGGATGATTCACCTGATATTTTGCTTGCTGCTGTCAGTGTCAGTGAATATTATTTTTGAAGTCACAGTTTATTGCTAAAGAATCAGTTAGCTCACTCAGACCAGTTGAAAGTTCCAAAATAACATCCACTCCAGGGATACAAATTCAGGATACGCAGAAGAGTGCTGTTTTATTATGGGCGGTTGTCATATATGGTATTATCCGAGTTGCACAGTGTATAAACTAAAACATTGAGATCCAAAATGCCGACGCAGAGTGAGCGATCTGATTCTTTAGCTGTAAACTGTGTCACAGGGTTCAAAATGGCTGCGCCCTATGTTGGGCGTGTCGGACCTCTCTCTTGCCTTGTATAGTAATTAAAGTATGTGATTATGAGTGACGGTTGGATATTATAACGTGTCATGTGGCTGTCAGTGACCTTGTAACGTGATATCTAGTTATTATATCTACTTCTTATATGTGTTTGAGCTCAATTTATAGGGCTTGGGTTAAGTTTTTAAATAACTCGAATAACTGTGAAAAAGAAGTTGGACACCACTATATTTAAAGCTTACTACACTTGACTCCAGATTAGTGATAAAAATATAGAAAATCACTAACCACTAACAAATAATACTTAAACCATGCTTTATATGAGGTAGTTATCAAGTTCTAATTTATATAAGTTGTACTAAATTCAAATTTAAAAAGATTTATTGAGTATACACTTATCTTTTGGTAAGTTAGGCAATATACGGAATGTAAATCTAGGTTATATTATGGTATTTCGTCAGGCAACTTCCACCAAGGGATTTGGGATCCTTTTTCGTAATTCTAGATAATTCTGCAACGTAAATGATTTTAAAGATATATATGGTATTCAAACTGAACCGACTTGGGATGAAACGGCTAGTGATGAAACCTGTAAATGATCTTCAGTATTCAAACTTGAACTCGAACTATTAAATGAATAATTTCAAAGTATTAAATGAATAATTTCACAGAGATGAAAATTAATATAAAAAGGAAAAATCTTATTTAATATATTTAAATATAGTAAAGCATAATATCTTATTCCAAAAAAAAATATATATTATTTTATACAAAACCAACCATGTATTATTTATTGTTGATATTGAGGTTATGTTTAAAATTCGGCAATTTATTCAAGAAATCCTTGCACAAAATATGTATATTCAATAATATATTATTAACAAAACTTACCTTATAAAATCAGACGGATTTTAAGATAAATAAAAAAACATCTATTCAAATGAAATAAAAATGAAAACTTTTGACACAAGGCATAAACGACAAATGACGAGGTGATTGCGTCGAAATAACGAAATAACGGTTCCAACCGTTACAACCTGTCATCTCAAACGGGCAGACATTTTGTTTGGAATGCCTAATTAATCCAAAAACATGACATCTAAATATTATGAGTGACGGTTGGCAGGTTTAAAATTCAACGTGAGTTCGTGTATTCTACGAGGTGTGTTCGTTTGCTCCCAAATTGCGTCAGTTTTTTGTTGATGGCATTTAGTTTTATTGTTACGATTTTTTGTCTTACATATTTTTATATATCATACAGTCATCATAAGCAATCCTTGGTTTTGGTTAGGTTTCATTGAGGTTATAGTAGTTTCGAAATACGACCTTATAGTGTTCTTATGCGGATCGTACGACCGTGTAGCGATTATCTATAATACAGTGTGATAACCGAAATATTTAACTTTTAAAGAACTTTTCACTAAAATTGGAATTCGAATATAAAAACTATAGAAATAAACTATATACACTACTCAAAAAAACAAAATGACTATTACAAAACTAAGATCGAGGAGGCTACAACTAATTATTAACAATATAAGTGCAGAAAAAACTAAAAAATCTATTGAGAATGTTTATATTACACTTGAAGATGTTACTATAATTACTGATAATATTACTAAAGCCAACGAGTTTAATAAATATTTTATAAATATAGGAACAGAAATGGATAAGAAAATCCCAAATGAACAGTTGCCAAAAAACTTCTTAGCCGATGTAACAGTTCGCAGCTCACTATTTCTAGAACCTATTACTAAAAATGAACTGACAATTATCATTTCTAACTTAAAAAAAAAATGCCTCACCAGGGCCAGATAATATAAGTGCAAAAACTTTAAAACTCATCCATTATCATATACTTGACCCACTAGTATACATAATCAATCTATGTGTTTTAACAGGCCAACTTTCTCAGCAATGGAATGTTTCAAATGTTACATCAATATTTAAAGCAGGTAAAGCTTCTCAGTTAAATAATTATAGACCCATTTCTGTAACAAACAATATTACAAAATTTTTTGAACATTCCTAGAAGAGAATATTAATGGAGTTTCTAAATAAAAATGATGTGATAACAGAAAGATAATTTGTGTTCATAAAAAAATCAAATACCGAAAATGCCATAATGGACTTTGTCAATACTACAGTGGCTAAGGCTTTCGACACGGTTGATCACGACTTATTAATTAATAAGCTTAATAGCTAAGGCATCCGGGGTGTCGCTTTACAATTAATAAATAACTACTTATCTAATAGAACCCAAAGAGTTAAAATAGAGAATAAATTTAGTTCAGAGTCTATATTACAATTATTAGGAGTATCACCAGGCACAGTATTAGGATATATTATTTTCTTAATTTACATTAACAGTATTAGTAAAATAAATAATTTCGAAGGTCATATAATATGCTATACAGATAATACTGTAATAATTTTTAATGGATCTACATGGGATACTGTTAAATCTACCACTGAACATAACATGAAAAGCATTTACAAATGGTTAAATAATAACAAACTTTCTCTTAACATGAAAAAAACTAAATATATAGCATTTTCTCCCACCATTAAAAATCAGCCTAAATTTTTTTATATTAAACTGGATAAACTATCTTGTGTTGCTGCCAATAATTGTGACTGTTTTATAATTAAAAAAACCAAATCTCTCAAGTACCTAGGAGTTATTGTTGATGAACATTAAAAATGGGTAGACCACATCAACTATGTTTCTAAACGACTAAAAATTTTATTACACAAATTTTATGAGCATTCAAATCAACTCTATCACCATTACAAATTTCATAAAATATTCTTCTTTAAGAAATTTTCAGAAAAAGTAAGTATCATTCCACAAATCTTTTATATCAAGAAACTAAATTACTAAATATTCACCTAATATATGTTTACATCTGCCTAACCAGGATGTTCCATGATTCATCAAAGTTCACCACCCTAAATCATCAGAGGGATACTCGGTCAAAAACTAACTTTGATATTAAAGCTGAACTTTTTCGTAAAACTGCTACCCAACATTCCTTTATGTACTATAGACCTAAATTATTTAACAAGCTTCCAAAAAGCTAAACTAACAACAAAATTTATTTTTTTTTAAACTGAGGTGAAAACGTTTATACAAAAAAATGCAGATATATTTAACATCCCTTAACCATCTTGATCTTGAGAATAATATTCCTCTTTATTCTTGAAGTGTACTACTCTTGCGCCCAATATTTTCTTAGCAACAAAAAAAGCACAAGAAAAAACGGAAAATTTGTTAATTATTAACTATTGTAATTTTTTTTTGTCTTAACTACTATACACAATATTCCTTATATAAGTTAGGAATTCTTATTCTATACAGAGTTTGGAGTCATGCAATGCAGTTCACGAAACAGACTTTCAAGCCTAATGTGATGCTGCGTTTGTCTGACTTCCATTTGTATTTAATATTTTCATTCTATCATTATGTCATTTAATATTGTATACAATATTGTAATGTATTTAAACTGAATAAATTAAATAAAATTTAAATTGATTGCCGCTTTTCGTTGTCACCTGTTGATGGACCGTGACATGGCGGGTTTTTTAAAGGGATCCTTTAAAAACGTTTAACCTAGGACCATAGGTGTTGAATATTATCTTGTGGATATTTATGGCAAATTTGATGCTAAATCTTCTGATAATACACATCTAAAATTTTGTCGCCGCAATTTACGCAAACCCCAATAGGTTTATTGAATATGTACAGATATGTTTTGATTGCTTATTTTACAGTTTGTAAATATTGCATAATATTAACTTTATTTATATTAATCAAATGACATACGTTTAGTTTTGTCATGACATGCTGTTTATTTAATTTAAATTTGAATGGTTTTTTCAGAGCACCAAAGTGGTTTTTATTCATACTATCCGTCTTTTCATAGTTATCTGAGCTATCCGCATTTGAATACAACAATTGTTACTAGGACAGTTAGACCCGCATAACAGCTAGCTGTATTAGTTAAGAAACTTTGTTGATACACTTCTCTTTGAAATTACTAGGTGATTCTGAATGAAGCTATTAAATTATCCTGGTACGGTAAGGGAATATTTTAGCAACACCCATAACTACCTTGATAGTTTATGTTCCTAATTTGACGTACATGTGAGGAAAATCCGGAAGACTTCACCCATATTTATCAATACGCAAGCTCACTCTATTTGTATTATAATTTTCGCATTAAGATCAATTAATTTCTGCTAGAAGCGTAGAATAGTTTCATATTTTATTATTAAAACAGTACTAAAAAATTTATTCAAAACCACCCCTGCAAGAAGAGTTAATCATTCATGTTAATATGATATAGGATAAAATATCATATATATGATATAAAATATCGAGATTAATAAGGTGTAGAATGATGTGACAAGCGATCAATCACTTTATTTGCTAAAGCCTTGTTTTTTTTTTAATAGCTTTTGGTAATGGTATGATCAATTTAGAATGATTCCGTAATAAAAAAAGGACTTTCTTAGGTGATTTATTTAATATAGTTACCTGATTTAAAATAAGTATATATTTTTTCAAAATAAAAAAATATTTATTTTTAATAGGGTTTAAACAATGTTTTAATTTTTTTTTACTAGTATAATAATAATAATTATACTTTAAGGTAATTAATGTTGCTAAAAAACTAACGGTTTCGGCATCAAGCCATCATCAGGTTTAAAATCTAAGAAGAAACAATTGTATAATGTGATGCATACCTATATGATAAGTTAAAATGTAAATACAATACTACAAAAATCTCCAAAAAGGTTACGAACTACTCAGCAAAATTTAGGAAAGTATTAAAATAGGGGTAAAAACAACAAGGGGAAAAACAATATTAGATAAGAAAATAAAAGAGATTTAACAAGTAATATAGAAACAGCACCAACCTTTGACAACTAAATTATAGTTGACGAAGGTTGGGGGTAGGAACTGACCAAAAACGCTTGGTACAATACAAATTTAATGTTAATGAGGGTAGGGACCGTTCCAAAGATCTTGGTACAGTATCCAAAAGGATGATAGTGGGTAATGCTGGCGATTGTTTCTCTTGGTCAACTATTATTAGATGTCCATGATTCCATCCGTGATTTTGTCAAGTTATATTAACATCATCAATACTCGTTTTGGCTACCGGTCGATCCCTACCCTCATTGTCAATTATTTTGTTTTGTACCAAGCGCTTTTAGTCAGTTCCTACCTCCTACCTTCTTCAACTATAATTTAGTGGTTAAGGGTTGGTGTTGTTTTTATAATAATTGTTAAATCTCTTTTATTTTCTCACATAATTTTGTAATTTCTTTTTCCTATTATTTTAATACATTTGTTAGCTTTCCCACATGTCACTAAGTAGTTTGTAACCTTTTTTCCCAGTATTGTATTTACATTTAAACTTGTCACATACTCGTATGTATGTATTAACAGTATTTTCGTTATGTATGCATTATTATTTACATTTGTTTCTGCTTAGATTTTAGACATGATGATGGCCTAATGCCCATACCGGTTATCTCAAAGCAACATTAAATATTGAGTTTTTCTTAAATACCCATAATATTATAACCTGAAGATTCTCATTGGATATCTCCTTTACCTTTTTCAAAATTTTGATAACATTCTATATTATTATGACAGGATAGTCACACTTGATCATTTTTCTTTACGACACAACTAATATGAGATAGTATATATAGACTGAAATAGCTGAAACCACCAAGATTATATGCACGGTGAATAAAAGCTGAGTTTCTTCCAGTTTTTTTATGTTTGATGTACTCATTTGAATCTTAAAGCATTATAGTCCAAATAGATATTGTGAGGTTTGTTTACTTTAAAACAACAGTTTATTTATTAATAATTTATTTAAACACTTATTTATTTTATTACACAACTATTCTAATTTATATATACTTCGAATGTCTTTAAACTGATCACTATTTATATTCACCACTGTCTATCTACTAATTACTATTTATCTTCACTGTCCATATAATAACTAACTACAGCGTTATTCTCCACCAATATTTATATACCAATTTAAAATTATGGTGGGAGGTTCCTTTAGGTTCTAGAACGTTCTCGCCAAAAATTAGAAACACTATCACGTTTTACCTAGAAAAGTCTCGAAACCACTTCCGCCACAGCCGTCACATAGGTTTGGTCTTAAGGGGTTTAATAATGTATGATAATCGGACAAGTTGAGCCTCAAAGGCCAAATAAGACAGAGAGGGACTGGGAGAGTTAGAGCATGACTGAATAATAAAATGGCTCACATTACAATATATTTTTATATTTTTACAGCCCTGCAATTGCGGTCTCTATTATTTAAACTAAGATCATATTTTAAAGTTTGGACTATAATCTACTTTATGTTACCTTCTCTTTTGATTTCTACGATGTAAATTGTACTTAAAAGGTGATTTAGCTCAAATTGCTGATACTGCGTGAATTTATAAATTGACCTGGACAAATAAAATCAGAGTAGCTTGACCGGTTTATGGGCCAAAGTCTACTTTACGATAAAATGAAAGAGATTATAATACGATAACGACAATCATATTGAGCACCACCAAGTTTTTAGGTAGCTTGGAAAACTTATCTAATTTGATATGCCCTGTATAATTGAGTCATTCTCTAGTACTTAAAGTTATCTGTATGAGTTCTGGCAAATAAAAGAGAGTGAGAAAATTTAACACATTTAATAAAAAAAGTCAACAGAATGAAATTTTACATATAATAAATTAATAGTTAGTAATTAAATCTGAATAAAAATAAATTAGTACGGTACTTCCCTTTTGTATGTCATGTCATGGACAGTCCGTATTTAGGTACTAAGATACTTGGGGCTTGGAGCTCAGAACTTGGAGAAACTACGTAACTCGGACTTCTTGTTTCTTAGAGTTTCTAGGAGCAATTACGTAACTAGAGACTTCTTGTTTCTTAGACCTTCTAGCAGCAACTACGTAACTCGGAACTTCTTGAGCTACTTGGAGCTTATTGGAGCTTCTTGGACACACTTGGAGCTTATAGGAGCTTCTAGTTTCTTAAAGCTTCTTTAAGCCACTACAGGTTTAGAAATAAAAAGAACCTCAGTAATAGTAAAAGTACATATCCATGCTAGTTTGAAAAAACTTATGCATAAACGGAACAAATATTAAAGTTACATCGTCTGAACAGAATATAAAATATCACGACAAATATTAAAGTTAAATCATCTGAACAGAATATAAAATATTTATAAGGCCAAAATAAGTTATAACAATAAGTTTTACATCATATGAACAAAATATAAGCTATTTATAAGGCCAAAATAAGTTAAGAGCCATAGATTTCCGTTTAAACTGTATTTATAGACTGACTTGTAATTCAATTAGTTAGTTGCCTCATCGCGTATATTTTAAAGTATCAAAGAAATCTTAAAAATATTATTAGTTAGGGTAGCTATAATCTATATAAAATAAAATGAAATAAAGCAGTAATAATACGGGCATTTCGAACGAAATGCAGCAAAATGTGAATAATATAAAGCGAAAGAAACATTACCCAACGTTAACACACAAACACAAAAAGGCAAGATAATTATGGAAAAAATACTTACATTTATCGGCACAAACTATTACGTTGAACTGGATAAGCTAAAAAATACGATCCGGGCGACCGCAGCGGTGTTTTATAGTTCACTAGCGTGAATGTAGAAGAAATATGAGAGACCAGCGTGCAAGCTGTGCTTTTGCAAAAATCAAGAAGCGACCGGTTGTCATTTAACTTGTGTTACGAGGGGTTATGGAGAAATTGTTGTTAAAAATAAATTTGAAATTAATTTAAAATTAATTTCACGCAACACTTACTTAGCTGCCTTCATAATTTATTAGATTTAATTTATTAAAGAAAATTGCATTCTTATTAAATTCAAATTCCTACATTTTACGAAAAATCTTTTAGATAATTGATGATGCCTAACAAATGAAAGGAAAAGTTCTGTGGCGGGGTCTCTAATATAACAGAAAATATAAAAAGTTACCCCATGAGAATTCGATCCCAAAACCTCCATCAACATATTTATTTTCACGAAGTAATCACTAAAACAGTTAACGCGCTTATCTTTCTAGTTTCGAAAATTAAGACCAGTTTCGACAAGATTTTGACACAAAATTCCAAGAATTTCTCAAGGCATATAATAAATCTACGACCCCTTTGTATCCATCCAAATTCGTTCCCACTGAAGCTGCGATAAATTGACGTCACAAAAGTCATAAAACGGGTATAAATACCTGAATTCAAGGACTCGAAATTCATTCATTTTAACATTTTGTATCCAGTTATATTTCAAGTTCACTATTCAGTACTTTTTCCAAATCCAGAATGCTGTCACGTCCCGCACCATCTAAGTATTATATACCTTATACCCATCTCGGTGACCTATCTTCCGAACGCTGTCACGTCCCGATGATCAACGTCGACGCTTGCCGTCCCTGAATATTTCCTTTATAATATCTTTTTTGATATGTGAAAATCAACATAGTAAGTCAACCAACTGGCAAATTAACGCTAAAGATAAAATCGAGCTAAATATAAATATAATCATCAATACAGTAAGTTAACCAACTGGAGAATTGTCGCTGTTCGTTAACTTTGTTGGTCATCAAGCTAAATAAAATATACCTTGGTAGCGGGACTCAGGTGAGATCTCAGTAAATAGTACCATTTGTAATATAGTTTGTTAATTATTGCATTACATTTAAAGTATGAAAAATAAAAGGGTTTAATTATAATTTTTGATTGATTTTATTTAACAATTTGCACCAAACTTTGCATCAAATCCTGATTTATCTTAATTAACATTACCACAACGTGGGTATATAAATTAC
The DNA here is from genome assembly GCA_927349885.1 of Psylliodes chrysocephalus. Classification (NCBI taxonomy): domain Eukaryota; kingdom Metazoa; phylum Arthropoda; class Insecta; order Coleoptera; family Chrysomelidae; genus Psylliodes; species Psylliodes chrysocephalus. The sequence continues at coordinate 38,108,756 of OV651817.1, forward strand.
CAATAAAGTAACTAGACGATTACTACTTCTACTACTACAGGAAAGAGGCCAAATACAGTAAGTGTAGAATTTAAAGTAAAACAAAATTAAAAGGTAAATAATAAAATTTCAGAGAATGAACAAAAATCAATGGGGGTATGGGGGTGAGCGGTTATAAAACTATATTTTATACCGATACCTGTGATTAAATACTGATACCTGACTTTTACTGTTTTACAGCCAGTTGCAATAACGATTGTTAAAATCTCTCGTTAACTAATGAACCCATAACTTTATTCATTCCCTAAATTATCTTCTAAATAATAAATTTGGCAACGGCGTTTTACCAAATGACAGTATGAAGCAAAGTGTAACGATATTCTCTGTCTTTGTCGGCTACCTTAATAGAACACACGGCAGGTGAAGATGAACGATATGTTTTCGCAATGAGCTCAAAATTGTTTTACTAAAGGGGACAAAGGTATCCGAAAGTATGATGTCTTCAAAATAAGACAAAGGGCGGATTGCCAGAGGAGGGGAAAAGCATTATTTTACAAGTCGAGTATGATAGGTTGCAATGTTGCCTTGTACCGTTTCAGTCACAATTTACCTTGTGATAAAATGTTAATTTTAAAACACTTATGAGAGATTTTTACTAGCTCATTGAAATTTAATATCAAACATTACTTACCTTTAAAAATTAAAAGAAATAAATGAGCACATTGACCATATTTTTCTCAGTCGTCAATTCGGCTTTTCTAATAGACACCTTTGGGGTAATAATTTTCTAGGAAATATTGGGCACCAATAATTCTCTTTTTTTATTTTTAAAAGCTAGTGAGAATTATAAACTCTAGCTTTATCGAAAAAAAGAAGTTAATAAAAACATACAAAATTTAATTTGAGTAAAAGAGAATTGTTGTAACCTTTAAAAAATAAGATTCAACATATATACTTATAAAAATGAACTATTTTATTTAGATAAAAAAGAAACTGTTCAGAAACAAATCATTTAAAGTTTATCAGGTATTTATTTTAATCTCGTAATACATAAAATTGCCACTAGTACTAGTACCACTTTTGCTTTTTGCTGGCAACTTCCTTCGGAGGTAGTTGAAATTTCTGCAAATCGGGAACCCACGCCTATTTCGGTTACTCGAACATGAACAGCATACCTTTTTCTTTGTTCTCTTTCTTCCTTGTAACTTTTTGTGAGTTGTAACTGTCGGCTTTTACCAGTTAGTTTTCCTCGATCAATTTTCCAGCTTTAATTTCCAGCGTTTAGCTTTATAGTGTTTAGTTTACAGCTGCATTCATTCGTTTTCTAAACAAAAATAGATTTTGTTTTTCACGTGGCTCTTGTACGAGATATAAATTAAATTTGAAACATCTACTACTAATGAAACTAATGACTATAAACATTGTGCCGTTCTAGCAACCAGAATAAATCATAAAAACATATTTAGAAAAATTTAACTTTACTATCAAAAAAACTAATAACTAACAAAAGGTTTGAATATTATTTCTACCGAGATATTTTATAACGACATTATACATTTTTATGCTTACCACTTTTACAGCCAAAACAACACCACATATGAAGATAAAGCAATAGTAAATGAAATTTAAAAATTTAATTCGAAATAGTTTGGTTAACTGTACTCCCACTTCAAGAAATTTCCCTTTCTTTGGAATATTGCGTGTGGCGATAATTGAATTTAAATGAATCGAAAACTATTTATACAGGATGGCACATATTTATTATAATAATAATAATAATAATAATAATAATAATAATAATAATAATAATAATCATAATAATAATAATAATAATAATAATAATAATAATAATAATAATAATAATAATAATAATAATAATAATAATAATAATAATAATAATAAATCATCTTTATTCACCATAACAAAAAACAAAGAAAGAATACATTTTTTTTTCTACCTAAATATAAAAATAACAAAGGTGAATAGGCGGAGTGTCAGCATAGGCTGTTTTTCAACTCAACCTCAGTAAAGATCCAAGAAAATATCAAGAACCAAAGAGCAGATCCGAGATGAACAGAGATTATTGTTTTTATTAAACCGTCTTAAACCGACAATTAAGCCTTTAAACCTTTTTTTTAAATTAATTAGAGTGTATGATCCAAATTCTTTAGCTGCGGTGTAAGAGAAACTTCGCTTTCCAATGAATGAACTAAATTTGGGAATTACTAACGTACTCTTATTCCGAGTTCCATAATTATTACTGAAATGTGTGAATTTATTAAATAGATAATTCGGTTTTTGATATTTAAGAATTTTGTGAGTTATATTCAGACTATGCAAAGAATGTAATTTTTTGATATGCAGCCAATTTGATTCTTTGAATTTCTGTGAAATATGGTCAAATTTGCGTATATCGTAAGCGAACCTAATACACGAATTTTGAATTTTTTGAAGACGATTTAAATCCCTTTCAAGAAAAGCTGGTCCAAATACCGTATCGCAGTATGATAACTTTGACATAATGAGTGATTCACACATTTTTAATTTAAGTTTAGGTGAAAGTATATCCCTATTAGGATACAGTTGTCTTAACACGTTGTATGAGCTTTGACACAGTTGAGAAATATGTTTTGTGAACCTAAGTTTAGAATCAATCCACAGCCCCAAGTTTTTATGATCATAAACAAGTGGAATGGGGTCATGACCTATGCTAAGTTTAAAATTATTAGTTAGAAGATTTCTAGCTTTATTGGGCCCAAATAGTTTAATTTGAGATTATATGCTGACGATATATCATATAATTTTTTTAAATTTAGATTTATGATGTATTGAGCTTGTAAAGAATTTCCTTGGTTAAAAGACAAGTAGAGTTGCGAATCATCGGCGTAATGATGAATATGACAATTCTCTACAAATTGATGAAAATCTGAAATGTAAAGTGAGAAAAGTAGTGGTCCTAAAATGGAACCTTGTGGAACACCATACTTAACCGGAAGGGATCTCGACACAGCTTCGTCCAGGACAATTTTCTGGGTGCGATTTTCAAGATAACTTTTAAAAGTTTAACGGCCTGTGTAGAAAATCCAAAAAAATAGGAAAGTTTTTTTATTAGAAGTTGATTATCAAGTGTGTCAAAGGCCTTGCTGTAGTCAAGCAGTACTAGGCAAGTAACATTTCCTTTATCAATTGAATTATATATATATATATATATATATATATATATATATATATATATATATATATATATATATATATCTACAAAGTATTACTGAGCCTCCCCCCATGTTAAATTTCAGGTTCACTGAGACTCCGCTGTTACTGGGCTTCCGATATACGGATCCCCAGTGACAACCCATTGAAAATTGTTCCAGATGATGTAGACACCCTAAAACACCCATTAACACAAAATCTCGAGGACGCCCATTTGAGCCGTTTTTTGATCCTGTATAAAATATTAGTTCAGGCGTTCGCCGCTTGGTGCGCTGCTAATATACATTTCGCTGTGTATAAGATGTTTAATGTTACATGTCAACTGGGCGCCTTAAGCTATTCGCTGCGCGCTTTTGGTTTGGCAACGTTGCAGTTGATTATATATACGTACTAGGAGGCTCGCTGATTTTGTCTTTCGACTCGAGTCATTTAAAAAATTAAAATGTATCAATTTCGATCTTGAACGCGACAAGTACTACAGAGCGCCGTAGAAAATAAAATGCCACAATAAACATTTTTGTTTTAGAAAATGTTTAATAATTTTTTGGTTGATATTATTTAAATAATAAGGTTAGCACCTTGATTAGTAGGTATATTTAGGCATTATTATAAAAGTAAATAAAAAGAAAATTCCAACTCAAATGTGATATATGACCAAGACATAAAATAAAATAAGTAAACTTTTTATTTTAATTTAGTTTATTTTCTCATAATTCAATATATCTTGTAATCATCTTGTAATGACGTCAATGACAGTATTTTATAAATAGAACACCCTATATTTTTACCAATTTTACAAGAACAAGTTACGTATTGTATCAGGGATCCTTACTGGGCACCTTAAGTAAACTAAGAGTAGTAGAATATAGTGAGCAGATTCTGTGAAGAGGAAGACAAAACCTCCATTCACATTCTGACAATGTGTAGCACTCCAAAATCCAAGGACACTATACCTAAGAGCATATTAAATAGAAGAGTGATATTTACCTAACTTGAAGCCACTCAAGGAAGATATGATTGGAAGGATCGTTGTAGGCATTGCGACATTTCCTTGCTGCATTAGCGACAAAAGGGGTACAATAAATATTTTAGGTCGTAGTGTTTTAGCACCCCATTCCCAACATAACATACAAATTTTTAAGCTTCCTTTTATTATGCTGATTTCAATTGTATCACCACTTGCTTCAAATTAATACAAAGAATTGTTTAAATTAGGTCGATTTTTATTCTAAGGCTGGCACATTTTTATCACATCCTAAACTGACACACAACATTCCCCTCTCCTCCTTCCCACTACTAACCAATACAATTTAAATAGAAAACGTACTAAGTATTACACATCAACGCAAATGTAATTTAATGAATAATTTTTAGAAATGTGACTGTTTATAGTGTTACTTTTGATTTTAGCGCCCTTTAGCATGATAAAAAAGTGGTACGTATTGTTAAGTGTGACAGCTCATTTGAAAGCTTATTATAATAGTAATTTAATGTGCAGCATAATTTTGTTAATTTGGTTTATTGGGATTTTCATTACATTTATTTATTCTTAACCTTAATGGCAACAATCTATTTAAGTTCATGTTCCTTCGAATTAAGTTTTGTTACGTTGTCCTATAAATCATTAAAATTGACTTTCCACTGAAGTGTCGTATTGTGGATTATTCATTTTCATGCATCCAAAATTAAAATATACCATTTCGAACTTTTCGTGTGGAATATAGAGATTTAAATAAATATAAGTATGCTTACATCCTTGAGACTCATTGCGATATGAGCTGTGCAGCGCACTACCTATTCAATGGCCTGACTCACGGTATGTACGACTTCCACCTCACTCCAACTGAAGTTCGTCCCTAATGGATTTCGCTTATATGGTCCGCGTTTAGATTTTTGAAGATGTATACGGTACGACTAGGCCTCCAGCTGTGTTAATTTTTAGGTTCACATAGCCTCTGCTCTCGATTATACAATGCGGATCTAAAGTCCCTCCACCTCCTATTTATTTTTTGATCCGTCATGAGATATGAATTCATAAAAATCTTTGATTTTAAACGAGAATAATACAGTGCCAAAGGTTAAATATTTGTGGTACACCAGTTGATAGCATTGAACATTTAAAACAAAGAATTCATTATGAGTAAAAAGAAAAAATATTTTAGTTATATTGATATCATTGCAAAGGGTTTCAAATAATATATCACTTGCCATAACGGCTCCCGTCTGCCATTTTTAATGATTACGTCACCTAATATAATTTAAAAGGTAGTGTACATTCCTTGGTTTAGTTTCCCAAAATTTCAAATAAAAAAAAATATATATTCAGGTTTAAAGATACTAAATGGGGCAGTATACAAGTTTGTAATAGGTACACAAAAATAAATAAATATTTTTTAATGAAACTGTGGTTCTTTGTATATTAAGGTACTATAAGATATGTTCCTAATATACACTATATCTAGCGCTATATCTATAGAGTGTGACTGGGCCTCCAGCCTTGCTAGTTTTCAGGTTTATTGAGACTCCGCTATCCATTATATACGGATTCTACAGCAGAGTCTCAGTTAACCTAAAATGATTCATTTTTACTTTCCTATCTGTATACAGATATAAGGAAAGTAGAGGAATCATGATTTTTTTTGACCTCGAGTTTTCGACGGATTTTTACGTTTTGAGGTCCCCTGAATCCGTTTTGACTATTTTTGCGATGATGTATGTGTGTGTGTGTGTGTGTGTGTGTGTGTGCGCGCGTGTGTGTGTGTGTGTGTGTGTGTGTGTGTGTGTGTGTGTGTGTGTGTGTGTGTGTGTGTGTGTGTGTGTGTGTGCGTGTGTGTCTGTGTGTCTGTGTGTCTGTGTGTCTGTATAACTCATGAACCGATACAACGAAAAACACCAAATTTTAAACTTAAGCTTTGTTTTAGCGTCCAATGAGCTGATTAGATTTTGGGCAGAGTCGGAACATCTGGGGGGATACTTTATAGGTGGTCATTTTTATATTTTATGGAATATTTCTGTTATTTACGTTTGGAGAAGAAAATTCTTCAAATAATTATCTATAATTTTTGTTCTATGCAAAATTTTCCTAAAATGGTCCGTATTCGAGAAATTTGACAAAATGTAAAAAAACTAATTTTTTATAAAAATTGTTTGAATAAAAGTTGTTTGTAATATAATTCTCTATAATTTTTATTCTATACATAATTTCTCTAAAATGGACCGTATTCGAGATATTTGAGAAAATGTGTAAATTTCGAATTTTGAAGAAAACTCAAAAACTGATAAAGAAAAAAACATAAAATTTTAAACTTAAGGTTTATTTGGACCTGACGTGAAATGATTAGATTTTGGACAAAGTCGAATCATCTGGGGGGATACTTTATGGGAGACCGTTTTTATATTTTATGGAATATATCTGTTATTTATGTTTGGAGGAGAAAATTGTTCAAATAAAAGTTACTTCTAATATTATTATCTATAATTTTTGTTATATGTCAAATTTTCCTGAAATGGCCCGTATTCGAGAAATTTGACAAAATGTGCAAAATTCTGATTTTTATGAAAATTGTTGAACTAAAAGTTGTTTGCGATATCGATCTCTATAATTTTTGTTTATACATGATTTTTCTGAAATGGACCGTAATGGAAAAGTGCTAAATTTAAATTTTTCAGTATTTTCGTTTTCAATGAATATCTATAGATAAATGTTTCGAGGTAGATATATGTGGACAATGTATATATTTGGTTTATCCTCCTCTAAACATTTATAGAAGTGCTGCAATAGGTTGTACAAAATAACCGGAAAAGCCTATAATAACTAGATAGGAAAGTCATGTGTTGGACACATCAGATTTTTAAATATAGGAAATGGGAGAATATAAAAGTGTGTAATAGGTACGCAAAAAAGTGTTGAATATTTGCTACATAGGAGTTTGAATTTTTAGTTTTCTTTTTATGGCTTTTTTTTATTGCAAATATGACATGTTTATTTACGTGTTTGTTTTTATTTTTTCATTAATTTTTTATAAATAAATATTTTTTAATGGAACTGTGGTTCTTTATATATTAAGGTACTATATACGTCCTAATATATATACCTAAACTATATATCTCGCTATATTTATAAAATGCGACTGGGCCTCCAGCCGTGTTAATTTTTAGGTTCACTGAGACTCCGCTGTTAATAATATATGGACTCTACAGCAGAGTCTTAGTGAGCCTAAAAATTAACAAGGCGGGCCCAGTCGTACCGTATGGATATATAATGAGAATGTTTACTCATCAGTAAGCTTTAAGGATTTTTTTTTGAATTCGTTTAAAAATTTATATTATGTAGTAAGAAACTATTAACAGATTTCTATAATTTTTTAACCAGTTTTAAATATACAGTGAGTCCACTTAAGTACGCAGTATATTAAAAACTTTTTTGTTATTAAATTAACGAGAAAAAGTTATTCTTCATAAAAAGTTCTGCATTGTTTAAAACCTAAAACCATCAAATATTTTATTTTATAAATTATTTTTAGTACCTTCTGGTAATCTATGTAGACGTAAATGTTTCAATCTATATTTTTGTTCTTGTTCATCAAATTTATCATGTAGATTTTTATTTTCTTTAAAGCGTACTGATATATTATTCATTGATGTGATTTTATAATTTACTTCTTTTAAATGTTCTTCAATTGTTGTTAAAACAATATCGGTCATTGTTTAGCCAGATCTTTTAAAACCTTATATGTAATAATAATATCGGCGAAAAATTTCTGAGAGGTATCTGTAACAACATTATTTAATTTTTTGTCTTTTTGTAAACACCATTATTACATTTATGAAAACAAAAATTTTAATTTTAAACTAGTATTGAGCAAAAAAGTCATTATAATATATACACACAAAACTTGAGAAGACTTAAAAAGAATAGAACTATTGCAATTGGTTTGCCGGCAGAAACGACGAATTTGAATACTACTCGCTAAGAAGGTTTATCTTCAACGGGTTATTATTATTTTAAATAAAAACATATGGTCTGAGTAATTAAGTTTTTCTTCCTTTTGCTAAATAAATTATTAAAAAGTGGCAACAGTGCTTGGAGCCTCAGTAAATACATTCTCTCTAGTAAGAGGAGGCGCATTAACATAAACAGTGTCAAAACATATGTCAAATGTATATAGTGGACGTTACGTTGACCTATCCAACTAATGGTAGTTGAATTAGTCTTTACAAATAACGGTGTATATAATGGCGTATATACGGTGGAGTTTTGGTAGGCCATTTATGGAATGGAGTCCCAGTAATGCCACGTAGCTAGATATATATATATATATATATATATATATATATATATATATATATATATATATATATATATATATATATATATATATATATATATATATATATATATATATATATATATATATATATATATATATATATACTCAGTTACGTCTAGAAGCGCAGTAGTAGTGCTGTGACTAGAACGAAAACCCGATTGCGTAGCCGGTAAGATGTATTCTTCCATAAACTTGTTCATTTGTTCTTTTAAGATCATCTCTAATACTTTTGATAGAGTAGGCAGTATGCTAATTGGCCTAAGATCTGAGTGGGTAGTTTGGTAATGGAATAACAGAGGCTCTCTTCCATTGCTCCGGGAACTGACTACTGGAGATACATGTGTTAAATATGAACGTTAAATGTTCTAATAAGAATTCGTCTACCAGGTGAATTAGTCTTAATGAAATATTATCTGAACCTACAGCGTTGCTTTTAATTTTGTAAAGATGTTTTCTCACTTGAAATGATGTAACGGGGAAAATTTGAAAAGTATTATCACTAGACTGGTTCTGATATCGATCAAGAAGATAAAGTTGGGGGTGAGTTTTTTGTGTGTAAGTAATGTTGGTGAAGTGAGAATTTATACTATCTGTATCCTTTAAATTTTCAGGAAAAGAGGCAGTTGGTTTTCTCAAGATATTAAGAGATCTAAGAACAATCCAAGTAGATTTAGAATTTTTTTGCAGAAGTACAAAGTCTAAGTATGCTCCCATTTCACGACGAATTGCAGATATGGTGTAATTTCTGAGTTCTTTGTAGTAATTTCAGTGCACAATGAATTGAGTAGTTTTAAATTTTTTGTAAGCTTCATCTCTAAGCTTCATCATTTCTTTGATGTTGTATGTTAGCCAGGGCGAAGGAGATTTGCTTACTCTTTTGGTTACAATTGGAGCATGATAATCAAACAATTTAATTATGGTCATATTTAAAAAGTTTACCATTTCTTCAACATTTTCCATGGCATATATGTTGTCCAGGGTCAAAAGATGTTGATCTTCATTAAAAGCATTTAAATCGAAGATATAAAAATTTCTATATGTCACATATTTTGGCCTGCAGTCTTTTTTTAAAGAATCGATACTACATGAAATTGAGAAGTGATCTGAAATGCCGTGAATATCATAGACATGAATGTTAGAAATAAGATGTGGTGCACTTACAGTTCATCAAATTTCTAGAGGCTTTCGACGGCTAGACAGAGAAAGCACTACTGACAGGCATCCAGACGGATTTACGCAATGAAAGTACACTCTGCGCATCAAGTATTTCACTATTTCCTTCAGACGTAAATGTCAGATGTAAATTTCGCTAAAACATTTCTTTTATTTTCGTTTGTGTTTTTTGCTCATTACAGTTTAATAGAACCTAAGTATGGAGTTTAATAGCAAATTAAGAGGCCGCGTGATTAACAGTCAATCTCGCGAAATAATAGCCAATGTTATAGAGTTTATGAGAAGAGAAGGAAACTTTAATTCACCTTCAATACCATTTAAAAATGTAAATGATCGTGTTGCTGCAGCCACAGGAGTATCTAAAAACACTGTCGTCCGCATTTCTGGAGAGAAAAAAAGAATCGATAACCGTGAGATATCGGAATTTTCATCACCAAGAAAAACCATTAAAAAACCAAAAACAGTTAATGATATAGATGAAGCTGCACAAGAATCAAATTTTATTTTTTTATTATTAGATAGCTATTTTTGTTTCTGAGTTGTGTTCATTTACAGGCTCAATTTTTTTCCGTTTCTCCTTTTTGATTTTATATGGGGTGTCAAGTTGTTTTTGACTTATTTCGACGTAAATCACAACAACACACTTTTTTAATAAAGCAAACAAGTGTTAAGAGGTATATGTACGTGTAAACTACAATTACAAAAAATTGATATGAAACCCATGAAACCACCAACAAAAATGTAAAGCTAGCTTCCGTACTAGAACATGGTGTCATTCGTCGAGATAATTTATCGTTTTGTTTAATAGATCAAGAAATGTAAATATTCCCCTGTTATTTTTTATAAAATTATAAGAGAAATAAATTTTTTTCTAAATAGTATAGTTTATTATTTTGTAGAAAAACAAAATTTCGAAAATTTTAGTAATGTTTCAGAAACAACCGTTATTAATAATAGGTACCATTTTCCTTAATAAGGTAGAAATAAAATATAAACTATTTCCACGATTTACAAAGGCCTACAAAAAAATTATAGGTATTTTCCGCTATCCTATAAAATTTATATTTTCTGACTCAATTTCAAAAGGTTGAAGGAATTCCAAAACACCTTTTATGGCATAATAATTATTTTCAATTCTACATACTATCTTTAGCTGCTTTTAAAAACGTTCTAAGAAAGTCCAATCAGACCAATTTAATCCCTAAACTATTCCACACTTTTAAAATTTAATTACCCAAAAATATTAAAAACTATTTAAAATAACTTGTTTAGCAGACTGTACAATAGCTATCTTAGTCACACGTAGCGCGTTCTCTGTCTGGGCGTCGAACACCTCTAGAAATTTGATAAACTGTACAATTAAAAGATCAAGAAGAGTAGAGCATGTTCTGGAGATACGAGTAGGCCTATCAATAAGTTGCTTTAAATTAAACGACTCAAGAAATTCATTAAGTAGTGTAAAAGGTCTATTTACGTACAAACAGTCAATATTAAGATCACCAGCTAGTATAAACAAATCACTAGTAGGAAGAAGATTTGATACGGAATCTTCTAGTTCTTGTAGACACTTTAAGATACTAGCTTTTGGTGATCCATATACAACACCAAAAATATAAGTCTTATTGTCATAAATCACAGATATCCAAAATTGTTCTAAAAAATGGCTAATGTTTGAAAATAATATTTTATAATTAATTTTTTTGTTTATGTAGAATGCTAAAATAACATTTTTAATTGGACTTTTAAAATGTTACAAGGTATATTACTGGTTGTTACAGAAGATTTATTTAGGCTGATTATATTTAACTTTATCAAGAAAGGGATAGAACAAGTACCTAAGTGTCTTGTGACTAGGAGGAAAGCGATGAGGTAATAACTGAGATTGTGGTACCTGCAGAAGAGGTGAGAAACAAAAATGACCCTCCGTAAACCAGCTGAGTTTCTGTATCCCAAGAGACGAAATTATACAAGTTGGCTAAAAGTTACATTATTAACTTCAGTAGTAACCCTAAAACATTGTCACTAAAATACACGCGCCCCTGGTTTACAACTTTCTAGTTAAGCTACCAATTCTATTTATCGGTAGGCGTGTTCGTAGCATTATAAATGCGCATCCTTGGTTCTTTAGATCTGACGCTTACTGTAACAAGCATTTCGTAGAATAAATTCATAAAGCGAATTTAAAGCAGTTGATATTTTGCGTTTGGAAAATTAAATGGATTTTAAAATATAATGATAAATAAGTTGATTAAGTTTACGTTTAATTTAAATTAATATTAAAAACCAATAATGATTTTATTTGTTTATAATAAAATTTAAAGTTATCGTTTGAGTAAATGTTGCAGTCTGAATTTATAATGTCTAAATAGTAAAGAAATTTTAGAAATATTTTGGGTGCCAGTATTTAATGCCAGATAGAAATTTTGGAAGAATCTGCACTGCTAAAATAGTTCCATCTACTCTTTCTTTATTCTTATGCTTCACTATGTAGATTGTGGCTCGAGCTAAGCAATTCAGCAGGTTCATTAATGAAACGCGACACTTTAAAGTCTCCTCTAACCCTTTTCCCAGCTAAAAAGTTAACTTTATTCCAGAAAGTGTCGTCGTTTAGTCAAACGACCCCAAAAATGATTACTCGCTAAATCCAAGCGCACAAATTTCACACCGTAGGTCGGTATACAATGACGCAAAACGAGTATGCAACCGTTACAACACGACACCCAATTCATTAGCGGCAACAGCGCGCAATCTGCACACCATACAACCAAATGGCCGTTCTCCAATATCTCCGCCGCCGGCTCCGGTAAATGTCAATTATAACAACGTTGCGAAGACCACCTCATTATCAGCGACGTCCCGTTGGTGTGGCTGTAAAGCTGGGGAATCAAATTCACGGTAACTTGATAGAGAAGATAACAGTGCCTTGTATAGAAGGGAAAATGATAATATTTATTTGTCATATTGGACATGTTTTATAATTTAATTATAAAAGTAATAATTTTTACTAGGGAATCATTTATCAGAGAGATCTAATATTGTTTTTGTATTAGCCCACTAGGGAGTTTATTGCTCATTATCAATCAGTGGAAATTTATAATAAAGTTTGGCTATCCACTCGTTTATCTGTGTATCTGTTTTTCATTGATTGAAAACTTGAAAATAATTTCCAGTGTTTGCTCTTGACTATTTATTTTTTTTTTAAATTCTGCTATGAATGATTTACGAGGCACATGTTGTATCCTTTCATATTTGAACACACGGTATATCTTTAATAGCTACTAAACAAAAATTAAAAAAACTCGGTTTACAAATAGAAGAAAAAATGGTACTTATTTATTTTGTCTTTGCCTACACGGAAAAAAATGTGACTAGAAAATTTTACTACAATGTTGTAGTAGTAGACTTGTAGAAAAATACTTAACAATTTGTAGAAAATTTTACTACAATTTATAGTTAAAACTATTAATTATTGTAGCAATTGAATTATCGAATAAAATGCTACAACAATGGGAAAGAAGTCCACAATGTTTAGTATATTTTACTATTGTTTGTAGAAGTAGAAATTTATTACAATTATCGTAATTACTACTACTAACTTCTGTAAAAATTTGTACAAATATTAATAATTATCTCTACAAAAAATAGTAATTTTCTCTACAAAAAATAGTAATACTTTACATCCCTTCTTATAATAAACATTCAATTTTGTTGAAAAATATTCTACAATATTGTAGAAATTCTTAGTCATGTGAACAAAACAAAATTCTGCTATTGGCCAACGTTTTCTGACGTCGATCATAAACGGCCAGACAGCAGTAACCGTTCGCCATGTTCACATAACAAAGCGTGGTACATATACGAGTTCCTATAATACATTATTATATTATAAGCACCGATGCGTTTGAGAAAATTTTAATAATAAATTCTATTGGTGGTAAGTACATTTAATATTGTTTCTGAATAATTTACCTTTAGATAACTAATTTAAATAACCTTAGTAGATTATGTAAAAAAAATATTTGTGGCCAACGATCGAATGTTGTGCCCAACGATCGAATTTTGTGCCAAGTTCAATGATATTTTTTTGTCTTAATTGTGACATACCTACTTTCTCATTTTTGTTAGTTATCTGACTTAGTCATTTAATATCCAAATCAGTGTAAAGGTGAAAAATATCCCCGTTTTAAGGGTATGAACAGTTCAATTGGTATTAATTTTTATTTCATATTTTTCAGGTGCAGAAAAGCCAACTGAGACTGAGGGCGCTATTATTACTGTTATTTATTACACAATGTAATTAAGAATTTGTATCTTTTATATTAAAACAATAAATTGAATATTTTATTAAGGAACATTTTTTTCTAGGTTATAATTATAATAATTATGGAATACTACTACAAATTTTATTAAAAATTACTACAATTTGTATGAATTTTTACTATTTATTGTGTAAAATTTTCGTATTTATTTTCATAAAACGCAATACATTTTTAATATAAATTCATACAATGAATAGCAAAAATTATAACAATTTGTAGAACAATTCTTATGATGCATTTGGATATTTTTACTAAATATTGTAGATAATAACTCTACAATACATTCTCCACAAATATTTGGAAATTTTTACTACAAATTGTCCCTGTCCCTATATGTACTATTTATTGTAGAGAAAAAATCTACAATTGTAGAAATTTGTTCTACAATTTTTTTTCCGTGTATTTATATATAGATATTAAATGTTTTTATTTTCATTTTTAATGTAACCTACCTAATGTATTTAGCAACTTCCACAGGTGAATTGCCTAAAATTAAATTTAAAAAAATAAAATTACCAATAAAAGTTATGTCTACTTGGTTACATAAGTTTTGGTTGTTCCGGTGTAAACCTTCTGGCCATCGACGTTCAAACGGTAACTGGAGGGTGGATAGCTATAAAAATTTCGTATATGATAGACAACTTCATGGGTGCCAACTGGGTCCCTACAAACCCAGTAAATAAGAAAATAAATAAAAGACTAACCTTAAACTTATGTTCCTTTATAATTAACTTATCCATTTTATCCCAATAAATAAAAGATTAAAAATTTTAAATTTTTATTAAAGAAATTAATTATAAACATACCCAATCAGTTTGTCATAAAAAACATTTAAAACTATTGTTCAAGGAGTAACTGATTAAAATTACAATTTTTAAAGTGTTTACAAAAAATGTATCCTACAGCTTATGATGAATTCATAACTATATGTATAAACTAAAATATTTACAGAGAGTAGGAAATTAATTTATATGTAGAATTTGCTTGATCCCAAAAAGAAAAGTAAATGCATTAGTAGATGGCTTGGTACCAAGCGAAGGAAGATTTGCGCTAGATGTTAAGAAAAATATTGTCAAATATTAATTTCTACCTTTTCATATTCTACACTATACCATAAAATTAAAATTATAAATCAACTTGGCACATTTGCACCTATTTATAAATAACTTCAAATATTAAATGACAATATACCTTACCAGTTAAGATATAATTATTTGTTGAAAAAAAAAATGACCCGCTATCTCAATCTTGTCGTATTGTAATTAATTAAATTATGAAATAATATTTAGTAACACATAAAGAAAAACCTAATAAAACATCATGTTGCAAAAGTATAACAAAGTTGAAAATATCTAGGTACATAGAAAAGGTAGGATATTTAAATTAACAAATTAGAAGGCGGAGTGCCATAAAATCCCCAATATAATATAAAAAAAAACCTAATATTAGAGTGTCTACATTAACAGCATCGCCATCTTCCAATCCAGGTAAAGAAACATCTTTGTAGAACCAGTAATATAGTAAGCCACGTGGCTAATTAATCAGTGGACCACGAATATACGGACAAATGTTCTGGTAGACCGGTGTACCGTGTCCCCACGGTTGAACTGACGTATGAAATCCTCAGGGAGAAAACCTGGAGTTGAAATCCTAAAGATGACCCCTCCGGATGAAAACTACGGGCGAACCCTTAAAATATTACACAACTTGTCAATACAAAATGGCTCAAGTTTCCCAAACCATACTATTTATTATTTATCCCATATGTAAACTAGAAACTATTAAGTACTGTAAGAATAACTTAGCTGTATCTGATATTCGCTCCGTGCGAAGTCATGGAAAGGGAAGAAAAAGCGATACTAGCGCTGGCTGCGGATAATTTGTGCATTTTAGGGCGATATTTTGTAATTTTCGCATATCAAATACACGTATACATTTTACTTTTTTTAAAAAAGTAGGTAAAAACAACACAATAAGCAACCGGAGTTGCGGTGTTGAAAATTGTACAAATATAAGCAAAAAAAAAACATTGAAACTTATATAAGAAATTTCACTAGCAAAGTGGAAATTAAATCAAAGAAATAAACGGATAGGTGTACAATAAGACGAAAAATTACCTTTATTTTTGTGATAATAACAGTAATGCTGGAAATAGTAGAGATCAGAAACTTAAAAGGTTTTAAATAAACAATAAATTATCATTTTACGATGTTCTTTAATATCCCTCTATTCTTAAATGTTCATTCAGCAAGGACCAGATTTCAAGATTTCTGCCTTTGATTATAATATGTGACTGGAATGCAATTTTTTGACTGATGGAAAACCAGTTTTAATCATTCATTCTGTTTTCTTTCGAACAAAAATGAAAATATAAATAACGATCCTTTTTTATATAACATATATACTTTTTATTTACGAATTCTATTAAAAATTGTATTTGTCAGTATAGGCAAAAATAGTCCTTTAATGCCAAAACAAATTGGCGCTGCTGTCGCGCACGGAGCGAATAGATTACTATACATATTTAAGATATGTTTATGTTTTTTTTTATCAAGGCTAAGTTTACTGTGACAAAGCTAAACTGTTCTTTTGTAAGCATATTAGGCGAAGGTAAAGATTGTATTGTCAAGGGGCGCAACCGCTGTTTTATAAAAAATTTATGGAGTTTGTAAAATCACGGAAAACCTAACTCAAATTTAATTTAACTGAAAGAAAGCTGAATTAAAATAAACCAAAATTGCTATTTATCTACAAAGTTAGTAGCATATATAAATTATTTACAAAAAAAATAGGTTGACCAAATTATTAAGGAAATTGTTCTGACAATGTTGTAAATGATTAATTTTATAAGTAAATTATTAAGGTAGCAACAATTGTAACAGGCTATGTTTAAATTGTTTAAATTATTAAAGCGATATTCAACCATAAATAGGATAAGACAATTTACCTAATAATAAATTATGAAAATATAAATAAAAAATAGAAATTTCTGGCCTATTCTATCCCAGCGTCTGAAGTCAATTATGTTGGAAAGTATATTTCCAAGAAAACTCAATATCTAAGATTATCGTAATATTTCTTCTTATGCATTCTTCATAAACGTATTCTTCACAAATATGTTCTAATACAGTCACAACCATTTAGTAAGATGTAGTTCTCTCCAAAGGAAAAGTTTACTAATATAGTAGGTGTGAAACCTCAAGTTCTAAGCCCCAAGGAAGTACCTACTAATTTCCAAGGAAGTATTAAACTCCAAAAAAATATTAAACTCCAAGAAAATAGTTAACTCCAAGGAAATACCCAACAAACAATTTAAATACATTTACGTAACTATTAACAGAAAAAAAAACTCACCTTCACAGGAACGGTAAACCAAAAACAAATTTGCCAATAATTACAAAAATTTAACAATACTAAATTAAACATTGTTCGGTGTAGGACATCACCAAATAAAAATATCGTAGATTGAAGAATCTTAACAAATCCAGTTTATGATATTCAACAGTTCTTTTCGGTAAATTCAACTATATACAACAGTCGAAGTGACCTACACGAGATTTCTCAATAAACCTTTACCGTAACCCGAATTTTTATAATATATATATAATAGTAACAAATTTATATAAGAGAGTTTCGGAGTTGTATAACCTGTATTTTTTGGTAACCAGGTTTTATAATGGTTTTATAACATTACTAGTAGTTATGGATGTATAACAAAGTAACAGAACTATTTCCATCACCATTTTATAAAACTTTAAGTAACGGTTACTAGTGGTTTTATAAAAAGGTGACATATAGGTTATCGTAACTCTAGTTATATAACTAAAACACCTTAAGTTTTTTAATGGTGTGGTAAATTACTTTTATAAAAACTAGTAGGAAGTGGTGTTGACTATATTTCTTATAAAACTATTGGTTATTATATCGCCTCTTTTATAAAACTTTGCAACCATCAGTAATACAAATTATTCTAATATAACTATATATCTCATTTGTCATTGTATTTTTAATTTTTTTTTTTTTGGCAGGAGGCCAATAAATAAGAGTGCCATCCTTTTCCGAAGCTGATGGGACAATTGCAAGTAGAGGCCCCTTAGCCCCCGGTTCTTTAGTTTGCACTATTTTGAAAGACATAGTGGATATAATTTAATAATTTCAGGTTATGGATGCTCGTGGACGGAGGTTAAATTTTTGACATCACGTTTGACAGAAATTAATTGCCGTTTTGGTTTTATTATGGTAACAAGTGTTACTACAAATTATATAAAGGAATTTTATAGGTTGTTAAGTTTTATATTGCAACTATGAGATATATATTGTTACTACCAGTTATATAATATTACTTTTAGTGATATTAATGACGTCTTAAGTTATATATGGTTACTCGTGATTCCGCCATACTTGTTTACAAAAATATTAGAAATACTGGAAACGAACCATATATACAAAAACTTAATAATTTATTTATTTTTTAAATAAATCTTAAATAAACATGTTTTGGTTCTGATGAAATATCGGAATAGTAAATGTTAGTAATAAGCTGTGAAATTAAATTTGGTTCATATATTTAAAGTAAAAATATAAACTAAAAATAATTATTAGTGGAAATTATAGTGGCCCTTACGTTTCTTCGAAGTATCTCATTAACTTTCGCAATGAAATACGATTCCCACCAAAATTTTAAGTCACCCAACAGTCAGTAAAGTCCAAAAATAATAGTACATAGGTTTTTTAATTTTATCGTGATTCTCCATTTTTATTTCTATCTATGATACCTGAGCAGAACATAACATTTTATTTTATTTTTGGATTATAAATAAATAAGTGTATCTGAGAGAGAAGAGTAACTAGGTTTTGACAAATGACAGAGTGAGAAATGTCAATGTTCAAGTAACGAAACTCTGGTAACGGGAAAATTACCAAATCTATTATAGGCAAGTTATATAAAGGTTTCCTAAAAATGTACAGCACTATATTATATAGGTGTTTAAACGAATCTATTTGTAAGTTATTTAGTGGTTTCCACAATGTTTCTGTTACTGTTACTTATACAACTTTAAGTTATTAGCGTTACTAAACAAAGGTGTTGGCAACCTTTATAAATGCCCCATTTAAGCTCTTTAAGAGGTTTATAGCAGCAAAAGAAATGTTACGGTTGCCAAATATATAACTGTAAGTTTTATAAGTAAAGTGTTGTAAAAGTAACGTTAACTACTATACAATCAAAAATGTTTACTGGGTTGGGTCCGTATTTATAAACAGATCTCAGCTAAGTCTGATTTGGATAAATCGAAGTTCTGTTACAACTTATCTAACGTTCTAGGTGGTTCCGGTGTTACACTGGAATTTAGAGATGGATAGTAGCAAATATGTAACTGTTCAGTACATTTACGGATTTGTCACTACCCATCTCCAAATTCAAGCGATATAACAGAGCTTCGATTTTGGTTCAAGGACGACTCAGCTGAGTCGGACTTGCTGAGATCTGTTTATAAATACCAGCCTTAGAAAACAAGTGCTTTCGATTCAAAATTAAATTCGTTCTATTGTTCGTTATTATTTGACAGGCCGTACTTCTGGTTGCCTTCTTTTAGATACCGTTTTTAGTATTATCGAAAAATATGTAAATTTTATTTGTAGTCGTTTGAATATACTAGAGTATCTAGGATAATTTAAAAATTACATTAACTCACCCAAAGATATTAACAGTATTGCGCACTCACAAAATTACAATTATTGTGCACCAAGCAGCAACATAAGAAAATAGACAATGAATAGGTGTACAATATTACCAAATATATACAAAACAAAACTTTTCTGTAAAATGTTCAACTGGTAGCTTTCCAAGGTTTAAAAAACAAGAGAATGGTCGTCCAACTGCAACCACACTTGAAGAATTCACTTCAGGATTACAAATCTCAAATACCGATGGAAAATAACTAACTAATAACTCGTAATCTATTGAAAGTAGTCATACTTATAATTTTTATGTATACGCAGTAGTCATGTATTCTTTGGTTAGGAAACTGTCTACGATATTCTTGTACCGCCTCTCTTGTACTTCCATTACACAAACCATATACAAAATAAATACCTTCCAATTTATTAAAAGTATCTTCCTTTTACACAAAAATGCACAAATAATTACAGAATTGACAGGAAATTTTTATTTATCATAGCATCTCATTGGGTTCCAGGCCTAATAATTATTGTTTAAACTTTCGGATAAAGTAATATGAACTTATCATAACATTTTCAAATGCTCTTCTCTTGAAAATGGTGTGTCCTATCGAGATGCAACAAAGGTAGCTTTATTATGAGGAAAATATTGGTTTTTATAATTTTTTAGTCAAAAATGTTAAAAACTGTTAACAAAAAAGCTTAGGGCCATTTTACCCTAACCCCCAGCCCCCTCATTTACCCTCCTATGAAGATGATCAAAAACTGGGGTTTAGTGTAAAAAGTTTAGTATTTGTACCAAATCTCATTTAGTTATCTTTTAGAAAATATTTATAAATATGCGTCACCAGGACTTTACTTTAAGCACCCTGTATCTCGGAAACAAAACGTTTTCGGACCTATATTTATGTGAAATTTTACTCCTATTTTAGGACATCGACTAAGCTTTTAAAATAAGACTGTCTAATTTCGGAACGTCCCTTTAGAACAATAGAAAATTTTAAAACAAAAACTTGAATTTTCCACAAAAATATCTGAACCCTTAGGGCTCTTTCAGACACAACGATTTCGTTCGTACGGAAAAAATTCGTACGGATTTTTTCCGTGTCTTGGTAGAATTTAAACTCGGCGGTTTTCTTTTCCGTGAACCGTATTTAGCTATTGAATTTTATGTCAGTTGGTTATCGTCATGAATCGAAAGGGCACCATTGCCAAGTGGCTTTTGTACCGTCATATACAAAAGTATCGGAAACGACATAATCGTATGTACTTAGGTGCATCCAATTAACCAGAAAAGAGATGAAGTGGGCCCATTCATTTGCTTAATGGAAGATTTACGTGCAAACGAAAATACAATTTGTAATTACTTTCGGATGTCCATTGTAACCTCTGCTGAGCTTCATAACCGACTAAAAAACAATATTCAGCGGCATAATACTAAAATGAGAAACTGCATTGAATCTATGGAAATAATAGTTGTGACACTGAAGTAAAAGAGTTCTATGTTTGTTTCGTTACTAAGTAGTTTATTAACTATAAAATCAAAAAACAAAAAAATTCAATATGCCAAACTACTAGTTTATAATATTGTCATTCATGGTCATATTGACGCGTAAACCAAAATACAAAATATTTATGATAAATAAAAACCAAACGGCACGCAATAACGGACGGCAGACGGCTAAAAATCGTCATATATGAAAGCCTGCATAAAGTTACATAGGTCACTGATAGACGGCGACGGTACGGTACCGTACAATTCAGTCGTTGACACGGCTGTTTTCAAATCGACCGTACGGAAAAAATTCGTCTCCGTCCAGTATGAAAGCTGCAGCTAATTTTATTAATTTACTATCAACGACGTACGGAAAAAATCCGTACGAATTTTTTCCGTACGGATGAAATCGTTGTGTCTGAAAGAGCCCATTCTCCACCAATATTTATATACCAATTTAAAATAATGGTTAAGGTTTCAAAACGTACTCGCCAAAAATTAGAAACACTATCACCTTATATTTGGAATAGACTAGAAATAGTATCCCATTGACTCTGGAATGTTCGCGAAAGTACCTCCGCCATAGTCGTCACATATGTTTGGTCTTAAGGGGTTTAATTATGTATAATAATCGGACAAGTTGAGCCTCAAAGGCCAAATAAGACAGAGAGGGACTTGGAGGGTTAGAGCACGACTGAATAATAAAATGACTCACATAACAATATTATTATCTAATCAATATTTTTCCCACGATATTTTCGAAGTATCCCCTTTATTTTCCCCTGTCAAAAAGGCACCTAACCTCGAAACTCACCACGATGACTTTTCTATCATTTCACATGACAGCCAAAGTTCATTATTTCGATCATTTACATACTGACACAATCAAAGTATGTGCATACTGACCATACTCGGCTGTCAGGTCAAATGGTAGAGGAGACATCGTGGCGAGTTTCGAGGTAAGGTGGCTTTTTTTTAGGGGAAAATAAAAAAGATACTTTGAAAATGTCGAGAGGAACATCTTAGATATAATCATCGAGTTATCTTATTAAAGGGACTTTTAGGTTTTTCTTTATATTTAATTGGTGAAAGTAAGGGTTCAGATATCTTTGAAGAACATTTAAGTGCTTGAAGTTACTTTTTCCATTGCGTAGCGGTAGCTCTTTTCACCCCTGCTAAAGGGATTTATAAACATAAAAATTGTAAGCATGACTACATTCAATAGATTTTGAGTAATTAGTTCGTTGTTTTGCATAGGAAAGTCCATCGGCATTTGAGATTTGTATAAATGAAATACAGTCTTCAAGTGTGGTTACAACTGGACGACGATCCTCTTCTTTTTTTACACTTAGAAAGCTACCAGTTAAACACTTTACGAAAAATGTATGTTTTATATATATTTGGTAATACTATACACCTACTGATTGTCGATTTTTTCTGTTGGTGCACAATAATTGTACTTTTGTCACTGTTTATGACTCTTAGTGAGTTAATGTAATTTTTCATTCATCTTATATACTTTATAGGTATGTTGCAATACGCGCAAAAACCGTAATATTAGTGTACAAATCATGCTCTGTATACAATTTTTGGGTAGTGCGCATGATTTGTACGGTAATATTACAGTTTTCGCGCGTGTTGGAATAAACAATAGTTTCTAGTTTACATATGAAGTAATTAATGGTATATTATGGGAAACTTGAGTCATTTGGTATTGAGACAGTGTGTAATGTTTTAAGTGTTCACCAGGAGTTTTCACCCGGAGGATTTACCTTAAGGATTTCAACTCCACGTTTTTTCCCCGAGGAATTAATACGTGAGTTTAACCGTTAGGACGCAATATACTGGTTTAATAGAACTTTTGTCCGTTTATTTGTGGTCCATTGGTTTATAAGTCACCTGGCTTACTATATCACTGGTTTTACATAAATATTTATTTATCTGGATGGTGATGCTATTAATGGAGACAGCCTACTATCAGGTTCTTTATCTTTATATTATATTAAATATTGCATAGCACATTGTTAATTTAAAAATCGTACCTTTTTTATGTACCAAAGGTATTTTCAACTTTATTTATACTTTTGCACACATAATATTTTTAGTAGGTTATATTTTTATTAACTAATGTATTACTAAATATTATTTTATAATTTATTTAATTCGGCACTTAGTAAATTAACCATTTAGAGCTACAGTTAACATTGTAAGTTTTACGATTTTTTCTTTATAATAATATAAAAAGCAAGACTTAACGAGTAGTTAAGTAAACTTATAAGGCCCATTTGGAGGACAGAGATTAAATAAATAACCTCTACCAATCTGTGTCTGAAGCCTTTTATGTGTTTGTGATATTTTTTTAGGGGTTTATTATATTTTTTTATGTTTAAGGATTTATACTTTATGATAGAATTTTATGATTTTTATATTTTTTAGCCACTTTGTTATACAACCACTTATTCTGGATATTTTCAGGTGGACGCAAAATATTCTTTGTCGTAAATCAAATGCTATTGACAATATCATGTCTTTCTCTGCAAACTCTTTATATCTATATTGATATAGAAATTGCTGACGTCATCAAATTTATGATCTAAATTGAATGATACGGGGGTGGTGAAGTGTCTTGAAATTAAAATTTGAGTAAAAATCAAAATGTCGGGTTTTTTTGAATTTAAAAAAAAATGTGATAAAAAAAATTAGATTGTCAGGATTTGTCAAAAGGAGTGTTGTGTTAGAATTTTTGAGTTTGGATTATGTTTGGATTTTTAGTTAATTATATTGGAAATATTGTTGGATTGATTTGAGAATTGTAAGAATAAAATAAAAAAGGTAAAGGAAGTTTTATTTAAAAAAAAGTAAAAAGTATATATAGAGTGACAAATAATCAGAGGTAGACAGACGTTCACAGAAAAAGAACAGGTAGAGGCAGGACAGATACATACGGCAGAGACAGGTAGACACGGACAGCACACACAGGTAGAGATTAGCAGATAGGTAAAGACGAGCAGATAGGCAGAGATAAGCGGACGGATAGAGGCAATAGAGACAAGTGGAGACAAGGAGCTAACGGGAAGAAAAGACTGAAGAATTTAAAATTTTATTACTTTTATTTATTATTAAATTTGATAAATAATATTTTTTTTATTAATTTAAAGATCCGAACCACCCTTTTTGAGAGTCTGGGTAAATTATTACAAAAATTGATGTACAGGGGGTTTCTATATCAATATATACCCCTATATATTACTGGAAAGAACATGCTCATCTATACAGATAGCAGACAAGCACTACTCACCCTGAACAGACCACGCATTTACTCAGGGTCAGTACTAGAATATCATGAAGCTTTGGCCGAAGTGTCCATCAACAATGTGGTCACCTTAAAATGGATCAAAGGTCACGCCACATTAAAAGGTAACCGTCTTGCTAATTCTCTAGCAACGAAAACAGCCAACTAAATATTTTTTAAACCTGGCCCTTCTATTGGCCTGACAAAATCGGTAGTAACAGACCTCATTTAAGAACATTTTCTTGTGAAATTTAAGGAAAAATGGGATAAAACAAGAAACTGCAAAGTTGCCAGGGAGCTCTTAAGTTATCCTGATAATACTGCAGCAAACAAATACTTGACTATGACTAGACAGAATCTGCGCCTAGTCACAGGCATTTTGACTGATCATTGCCAAGTACGAAAGTATCTCCATATCATGGGACTGCCAGAATCCGCACTTTGCAAAGGGGGCGTACAAGAAGATGATACCACCGAGCATATCCTTTACGATTGCTTGACGCTCTCATTTATTAGAATATTTGTGTTCGGCGAGTATCGGCTAACACGGGCCGATATATGAGAAGCACCTATTGGCGACGTTGCCAATTACATTAAATCTGTAGGCTGGCTCACGAGCTAGAAAGTACCTATCATCTTAGGAGAATGCACAATAGACCTAATGAGGCCTAAGTGTCGTGGGAGTAATTCACCCTTTACACGTTGCAGATACAGATACTTCTATAATCTTAATCTTTTGGCAGCTTTCGGTGGTTAGTGTACAAGTCACAATTATAAAAAAAAAATATAGCTACTCGCTTCAAGTTCTTATTTAAAACTACTTTGTCTATTACTATCATTCTCTATAGAAATTAATTTGTTTTATGGCAATCTGTACTTTTGTAAATATTCAGATATTGCAAATTTGGTTTAAAAATTATTTTTAAAAATTAAAAAAATAAAAATGTGTTCACATTTTTGACCCACCGTGTACGCCCAATAAGTTGCCATCGCATTTAAGTTATATCATTAAATATTAAAAATCTGCTCTTTACAAGAAATAGTTTGGTGGGTTGATTCCGGACGTAACCTGTTCCATCCACAAACCCGGCCATCACAGAGGCTCATCTGGCATCTAGCCTAATTAGTGGACTAACGCGATCGCTAATGCATTCAACGGTGACAATTTCGGACGGAACGGTAGACGGCCAGCTATATGCCGTATGAAAGCGACGAACTGTTAAAACGTCTACGGGATTTTCGATTTACACGAATAACGTATTAACGCTACAAATGTTCGTAACGACTAAAATGATGCATTACGTCGACATAGTAGCCCCGGATTACCTATTCGGATTTGGTTAGGCTGATAACGTGTCAAATGTCGCCAGTTACGCTAGTTCTCGATTTGATACGTTGGAAATTGAAATATGAAATATTAATAATTTTAATTACCGGGCTGTTATAACTGGCTCAGATGGGATGTGCTGGCGTATTTTTTACCGTAATTTCTAAATAAACGGCTTAAGGCGTTATAATACTTAAATCCTAAAATAGTTTTGTCTATGATGCTTATTTATTTATTCTTCCTTATTAAGCCAGTAAGACAGCTACGTAAAACGTCAAAAATTACACAAACATATGCAATATATAAATATGTGAACACGGTAATGTTAATTTAAAATGGCCAGGATTCAAATAAAAAATATTTTACTGCAATTGAGAATAGTCATGCCGAATTTAAAATACGTATTCTTGGTTACATAGACAAATTTATCTCTGTGTACTTTGGGATTATTTGTTAAAGTGTTCATTTCTGAATTTATTTAATAATGTGAATAAAATGAAATAATTGCTGTAATAATTCTTTACATTCTTAACAATTAAAGCCTAAAAAAAAACAGCAAGTATAAAGGTTAAATATAGTATTTTATTAACAAAAAATAACATGATAGTGCTATTAAAAAAATGAATATTTGTGGTGCTTCCTACGGGAGTTGAGCATGGGTACGATTTTGAGATTTAACTTTGCACTGTAAAATATTTTATCTTGTCAAATAATTTGATTAATACCCAGCTCAAAACATAAGTGATACCAGATATAAATTACAAAAATACTACCTTTATTTGATAAATGTGAAACACATTATTTAAAGGATAAGGTAATTTAGCCTTAAAAACATAACATTACCTACAGAATAAAAAATAATAATAATTAAGGAAAAACATGACCAGAAACTAAACTTAGAAGCTAAAAATGCAAATCTTACCAACAGAATAAGCAGTTCTTACTTTAATTTTAATCCTTAACGACTAGTTGAAGCCTCAGAGTAATCAAATTACATTTATCAACATACTCAATTTGTATACCATTTGAAGTTAATTAAAGTTCACCTGGTACATGATTAACACATTGACTCCTGATTATTAGACGAATAATGTTGGATATGCTTTAACAGTTAGACCTTTATCTTCAAAATGTTTATCACAAACTAAATATTTTTTATAAATTTGTTGTGTTATTAAAAAACGGACTGCAAAGCCAATACCTAAATTTCAAATTATTCATTACTACGATTGGGTCTGGGAAAATAATGCTTTTTTAAGTTTTTTGCAATAACAATTGGCACACAAAAATGAGGCATATTTCAATTTCAACAAAATGTTGTCACGTTAAGCTTATCTTTAATAAAGAATGTCACGTTAAACGTGCTCTCTAATAATTTTGAGACTATCTGTGTCTCGGGGGATATCAATCAAAATATACAAATTCAGATCTCAATCGTGTAAGGACTCTATATTGCCTTACACTTGGCTTAGTAGCCCTTAACTGTATAAGGGTTCCACTCTTGATGTAAAAACCTAACACGTCTCTGTAAAAGGGCTGAAGGAAACACAATGTTTTTTTAAACAAATATAATATTACTCGTATAATTAAAATAGGATACAAAATAGGTCACAGCTCGATACACAAAGATGGGCTTAATATAATATAATATAATATACTTACTAACTCCACTAATATTTGGGCACATGTCACATCCCTTAGCTAAAAATACAATTATTCAAAATACTAAATAAAGACTTTTAAATTAAACTATGAAGATCATGATCTGGAGCTGCTACAGGGAATCTTCTACAAAGGGGACCTCCTACGGATAGGATCCGTTATCTGTGGAAAAAGCCCTGCGAATCACCTTGACATCACCTTTATAACTTTTTCATAGTTTATTGTTATTAAAACTTATGTTTAATAATTATTAAATAATCAACCTTGCACATGATTACGATTCAAAACAAATTGTCGACATACTTAAACAAAGTCTTATGTATAGGATGTTATTTAAATGATTAATTAAAATTAGGAAAAATATGAATTTATGCGAGTCGTGACAATATCACCACAAAAATTAAGAATAAGCTTACAATCGTCAACAAGTGAACAAACTGAAAATTAGAAACACAACTGAACAACACCAAGTTGACAATAAAGTAAATAATAAATTAGAAAAAAATAATAGTAAAACAATAATTCACAACATTAATCACAAAAATTAATGGCAATGGATGGGGATAACAAATGACATTTCTTTTCCAATTCCCTCTCTTACCACCATCAATTGTAAAGATAGGTTTCTGTAAATTGTGCGTACAGTGTCACTAGTGCCAATTTTTTGAAACCAAAACATTGTTTTAGTTCGGGCTATACCAGTTACCGATACCTGGGAACCACTACCGAGATTATAAGAGCTTTACAAACTGTTATTTTGACCAGTAAATTATATTAACCTGTTACATAAATAATTAATTTTTAATCCCAATTCTATTATCTGCGGACTGGAGTATAGTACCGATTCATCTAATATTTATAAACACGTATGTTTGTAGGCTCAGCTGGTTATTAATCTATACAAAAAGACACCACGTTGGACGCCATAAATGTTACGTTGACTACCCAAAGGGTAGCTATGGCAGAGAACAGAATGCTCTGCTAAAGTTTTGTTTTTATTTGGGAGCCAGTAGAGTTTGTCAGCACATTAAAGATACATCTACCAACTAGAGGTATTCTAAGGCCCAAGAATTTTCGCAGATAATTTTGCAGTAATAAATTAAAAACAACAAAAATTACTCTTACTCGTCAAGTTTATTCATATAATAGCCCATAAGGTTGACAAGTAAATATGATCACTAAAATCTAAATGTGTTAAGGAGAAATAAAAACCAATTACAAAAAAACGCAGCATTGCAAAGCGCCAGCAAACTTTCTACCTAAACCCTCTCGAAATTGGTGACAACTCATGATTTTTTACTAAAAAATAAAATCAGTTCATTTTAGAGACATAACAAAAATTATACACAATGAGATCGTGAAAAACTTTTATCTGAGGAATTTTCTTCTTTAATCATAAATATACTGTGAAGCCAATCCTTTTCTTTGTTTATTACCGTACACGAGAAACCGATTCGAATGTTTTCCATCGCAGTCTTACGCGTGTAGGATAAATTCTAGAAATTATAGACTAAGATTCTAGTCAGAGTTGGTTCTTTCAAGGGCGTTACATTTTTATTTAAATAGAAACGATTTTGTCAATAAAAGATAAGTTACATTTTAAGTGTTGGATAGTAAAGAAAAATTGTAATAAATTAGAATTGTAAGGTATAATAGTCTCTAAGTATTATATAAATTAATAAGTACGTTATAAATAAATTGTAAATAAAGTATTTTAAATAAATAAACTATAAATAAATTAATTAAACTTTACAATACTAACAGGTAAACAATACCTCCTTCCAAATACGCCTTTTGTAGCTGTTTTGGCTATACCCAAAATCTATTCAGCTCTTTAGATGCCTTTGAAAATTCTATGTTGTTGTCATCGACATTTTTCGACTAAACAGTATAACTTAAGTTAGGCTATAACAAAAGTACTCATTGATGAACTCTTGATCAGATTGTAATCTCAATAAACTTCTGGAGTGTTTTTTCACAAAAAAAAAACAGTATAACAAATATCACACTCATATGTACATCCGGACATTTTTAGACACATATATTTTTGGTTCATACGATCCTAAAACGTTAAAAAAATCAAAGTTTGGAGTGACTGTAATAACTTCCAATGTTTATAGGTTGGTGGGAAAGTTAAAAAAATTATTAATAGCCCATAAGGAATAAATATAAAATGATGTAACTCTCAGCTTATAAAGTATAGGCATTAAGGA
This sequence comes from Psylliodes chrysocephalus, assembly GCA_927349885.1. Lineage (NCBI taxonomy): Eukaryota > Metazoa > Arthropoda > Insecta > Coleoptera > Chrysomelidae > Psylliodes > Psylliodes chrysocephalus. The sequence continues at coordinate 38,138,435 of OV651817.1, forward strand.
TAAAGTTCAAATATTTTGTTAGTGATAAATATTAAAATTCTGTGTAACTAGATAAACAAAGAAAGAAAATACAGAAAAATTATCTACAGGTTTCTAGATGTTGCTTAGATAAAACACTAATTACAAAATGCTGATATAAAGATAATCTTAATTAGGTACATAGCTGTTATAGTCTAGAAAAGAAAGGAGTACAGTTATTTAATTTGCAGAACATAGTACAGGTTTAAGAGGTAAACATTTTATTTATACCTCATCCTTTAATGCTTATTTATTGTTAAAATAAAACTTTTAATACATCTGATCGGCCTAATAAAAGTTTTTTCTGTAATAAACCTTTACTTCTGACAGATAAGACTCTTTTTATTCATATACGTATGCATTTTAATTGATTCGGAATTTATTAGTAGAATATTATAATTTTACAATTATTTAAGAATCACGAGTGGATTAGAACATATTGCAAGCACAAGCACGCGTACATGACCTAGTGGACATAAAGCAGTATCTTCAGATGAAAAAAATATCGTTCTTAATGTATTTAGTAATTTTCGAGAAGACTTTGTTTCACTTTATGTGGATGAAATAGCCACTTAATGTAACACCTATACTGGAGTATCTAAATGGGCAGTGTATAGCATTATTAAAGAAGACACACTTATTGAAGAAGCCTCACATCCAAAAAAGCCCTCACGAAGAAACAAGACCTTTATTGAAACTTGGGTAAAGAATGTGATAAGGCAAATGATACATTCTTTTTTCTTTCGAAATGGAATTCCTACACTCCAAAAATTACACTCAGGAACAGAAAATAGCTCCACTCTTCCAAATATATCATATTTTCATCTGCAAAAAATGTTGCATGAAATAAATTATTAGAAACAGCTTTTTAACAGACAAAAACGATGCATGATTGCTTAAGGAAAGTAGCGGACGCAAGGAATCAGCATAAACAGGTATTTTATTCAGATGAAACATAGGTTAATGCTGGACATACAGTAACAAAAATTTGGATACCTCCATTAAAACTAAAAATCTGATGTGTCCAACAAATGACTTTCCTATCTAGTTATTATAGGCTTTTTCCGGTTATTTTGTACAACCTATTGCAGCATCTCTATAAATGTTTAGAGGATAAACTAAATATATACATTGTCCACATACATCTACCTCGAAACATTTTTCTATAGATATTCATGGAAAACGAAAATACTGAATTTTTTCATTATGGTCCATTTTAGAAAAATCATGTATAAACAAAAATTATAGAGATCGATATCGCAAACAACTTTTATTTTAAAAACTTTCATAAAAATCAGAATTTTGTACATTTTGTCAAATTTCTCGAATACGGACCATTTTAGGAAAATTTTACATTTAACAAAAATTATAGATAATTATATTAGAAGTAACTTTTATTTGAAGAATTTTCTTCTCCAAACGTAAATAACATATATTCCATAAAATATAAACATGACCACCTATAAAGTACCCCCCAGATGTTCTGACTCTCCCCAAAATCTAATTAGCTCATTGGATGCTGAAACAAAGCTTAAGTTTAAAATTTGGTGTTTTTCATGTATTATGCGTTACACACACACACACACACACACACACACACACACACACGTTTTCATGTATTATGCGTTACACACACACACACACACACACACACACACACACACACACACACACACACACACACACACACACACACACACACACACACACACACACACACACACACACACACACACACACACACACACACACACACACACACACACACACACACACACACACACACACACACACACACACACACACACACACACACACACACACACACACACACACACACACACACACACACACACACACACACACACACACACACACACACACACACACACACACACACACACACACACACACACACACACACACACACACACACACACACACACACACACACACACACACACACACACACACACACACACACACACACACACACACACACACACACACACACACACACACACACACACACACACACACACACACACACACACACACACACACACACACACACACACACACACACACACACACACACACACACACACACACACACACACACACACACACACACACACACACACACACACACACACACACACACACACACACACACACACACACACACACACACACACACACACACACACACACACACACACACACACACACACACACACACACACACACACACACACACACACACACACACACACACACACACACACACACACACACACACACACACACACACACACACACACACACACACACACACACACACACACACACACACACACACACACACACACACACACACACACACACACACACACACACACACACACACACACACACACACACACACACACACACACACACACACACACACACACACACACACACACACACACACACACACACACACACACACACACACACACACACACACACACACACACACACACACACACACACACACACACACACACACACACACACACACACACACACACACACACACACACACACACACACACACACACACACACACACACACACACACACACACACACACGAAAGCAAGAAAAAACGAGCCCACGTTGAGCGCCAAAAATAAATACTACCTACTTTCTGTGCCTAAGCACCGAGGTGGGATTTATGTCAATCCTAAGTTGGATGCCGACTAACTACAGTGAAGAAGGGGGCAAGTCGTAGTAAAAGTTATGTTCTTTAGTGGGCGCCAGGAGTTTAACCTCACAGCCAACAATCCACGTGACAGTTCACTACCAAACTCCAAATGGGAAACTATAGCATCTCCTCTACAAGGCCATCAAGCGGCTACAAATCGAGTATGCTCCAATTATAAGTGTACTTTACCATAAAAATAAATGTTGACAGTTAGCAAGTGGGGATAAATAATAAGTTAGAGTCAATATATACCCAGGTTTAATAATATAAATCGTTAATCATGTTGACATGGGGGGTCAACTTCGTTACCACTATTAAATGTACTGATATTTAACAAATAAACAAATAATTAAATCACTTAGTACCTTACTAACAGATTCCCCAACTATTAACAGTAATTCAGTATCACTGGGAGTAATATTTACAACTAAAATACTATATGAAGCTTAAAAATAATTAAATGGGACTAGGGGTAACCGTAAAACTATAACACATGAAGTGTGTACTGTATTTATCAAAGAAAACAAATAATATTGTACTAATTACGGACGCTAGGGGTAAAAACAAGTAAAATACTGTTACTTATTAAAATATTAATTACCCATAAATAATATATAACCCACGAAGAGCTCTTGGTTAAGTATTTCGGGTTTAATAAAATGTACTGTGAACCATAAACCCCTAAACCTCGTTTACATTAGGTTTAGATAAAATTATATACTAATAACACCCCCCAATAAAATTGATTAAATAGTAATAAGTGATATAAAAAAATAAGATAGCAAAAACTTGCGGTACACTGTGACTTCTTCCCAGTATACGTTGATGTCTCTGCTTCTTAAGCAGCATACGAATCAATCAGCTGGTCACAAGATGTGTTGGCCCTTCACAAGGACTTTTGGCCCGTAACAAGAAGTGTTGGCTTTCACAAGATTTGATAGCCCTTCACAAGAAGTATCAGCCTGTCACAAGAAGTGTGTGTGACCGTCACAAGAATACTGGCTCGTACCAAGAATACTGGCCCGTCACAAGAATACTGGCCCGTCACAAAAAGTGTGTGCCCGTCACAAGAAGTGTGTGTCCGTCACAAGAACCCTAAAGAAAACGTATGAGATAAAACACAGTAATAACTATTTATCCCTGGTTATATAAAGAAGTTAAAATTAAATAACCAGGTACCTACATAGCCTTCTCGTGAAGCGAGATCTAAAAATAGATAAAACTACTCAACGTTTACTAGTTAATTAAAGTTCGGCTTATCAATTTATGTAGGTAATCTTCAGATTTACAAAGCAAAAAGATAGACGGCACGTGAAGCGAGTTCTACCCAACAATTACACTTAATAAGCAAATTACACCCTTAGATTTCAAGATACTACCCCTAATAGTTCATCCCATTTACTGAAAATATATACAACGAAAAGTACATAACCTAGGGTTAGGTCTAAGTTAGCATTATAACTAAAATCAAAGCATAATTACCCTTTTTTTAATCCGCAAAGGAGGAACACGATGCACCCACCAGATCAATTAAACGACAAATTCGTGAACGGCTTTTAGAAAGACTACATATATATGTGGACACTAAAATAAAAGAACGAAAGGTCTCACAAAAGAATATCTACGTCGTAACTTTAAATACTATATAGAAAAAACTTACCAATGAGAATCAACACGGGTTTAAATATATCCTCCCAGGAGCTCGTACAACATGTAGACACCAAAAATACTACCAGATCCACACAGTTGTAACTTAACACAAAAGGTTGCTTCGCAATATCCCAAATGGATTGAAACGACTTCCAATAAATTTCGAAACAATCTTTCAAATTAAAACCTCGTGTCGAACATTAATCACAGAAAAAATTTAGAAAAGGCCGGAAATCTGTCACTTACAATCCCAA